>BTPG01000001.1:282531255-282736193 GCA_036245525.1 Semisulcospira habei
GAATCCGATACGAAACCGATCCGAATCCGAAGCGGGTCCGAAACAGGAAAAAATCGTGCAAGTCCAGTCCTTTTCATGTTTGTGTGTTTCCATATGACCGATGCAATAATCCGGCTTCGAACGAAAATGACGCAGTTTTTGAAGGAAACTTACATCATCATTTCGGGTTCGGGTCGTATTCGTATCGGATTCGTGCTTATGGAAACGTAGCTTTAGGCTGTCGGTAGCGATTTCTGTCACGATGATTTCTGAAGGAATCATCGCGACACTTGAAAAACCGCTACCGACAGCCTAATGGTTAACTCACTGTACATTACTTTACCCCACTTTAATTTGTTTATCTCAGTGTGCTAATTTTGATTTTGTTGATTGCCAGGTGGACAAGCTAGCCCAGTTACACGAGATTCACGTGCGTACAGGCTGTTTTTGCAACATCGGCGCCTGCCAGCTCTACCTGGGCATTTCCTCGGAGACCATCAAGGAAAATCTCAATGTAATTCGCCTCTTCGTGTCTTTTTCACATCTGTGTTGAGAACAATATCCAAGCTAAGCTGGTCCAGCTCTCGCTGCAGAGTGTTAGGCACTTAAATAATTAACTAAGTCGAGACGTGCCGCGTACGGATATGCGGCTTTATGCCGCGAATCTGGACACGGCACTTCTCGAATGAGTTGATAATAAAATGTTTAATCCATCTACACTCGTCAGATGTCGATGGTATCGCTTATAGCGACGTCGGAGATAACCAAAAAAAGTCGCGTAACAATTGTAAATTGCAATGTATTCTGCATGAGAGTTCACCGATATAAGATTTAAACATTCCAGTCGGTATGATTCTTCCTCTCTTGTTACCAGGCTGGCCATGTGTGCGGGGATGACAAAGACCTTATCAACGGCCGCCCCACTGGTTCAGTCCGTATCTCGTTTGGTTACATGTCCTCGCTGTCTGACGCAACCCGCTGTCTCCATTTCGTGGCGGAATGCTTCCTGGAGTCTAGCAAGACTTCTAGACCAGCGTTCAGTGCCCCGGAGTGGTGGAATCCGCCTAAAGAAGTTGGAGAGAAGAAAACTGCTGCAGTTGCTGCTGTACATGATTTGGGAATTCATGGCCCAGGCTCAGACAGACAGGATGAGAGGAAGAAAAAAGAGACCGGATTGGAAGGTGAGGTCAAATGATCAATGCTTTACAAGCTCCTTTGTGCTTGCCCCTAGCGCAACACAAATATGTTGTGTTTCTGTTCAGTGTGACTGCCTTGAGGTGACTTTAGTATCCTGTTCGGTGTTAACTGTCCAAAAAATAAGTTATGTCCGCGATATGCGTGAATGTGCGTGTTTCTCGCGATAATGGGTTCCGCTCACGTTTCGCTTTGAGGTGATTTTCCATTTGAGTTAGGATATGGCGTCTTAATAATTCACATCATTATTATAACCACTACTACTACTACTAGGCCTACTATTATTGCTGATTTTGTTTAATAGATAATAATAACTTTTGGTGGTGGTATTATTTTAGTAGTAGTATTTAGTATTCTTATATATTGTTGTTGTTATTATTGTTGTTGTTAAAATATATAAATATTATTGCAGTTAAGGGAGAGAAGACCGGACAGAAGGGAGAGAACCGCGGAGAAGAGAGGAAGGAGTCTGATGAAGTTGTCTGCTCGGAGAAACATCGCAAGCTGACTGACCTTTACCTCTACCCGATCAAATCAGCCGGAGCATTCAGGGTGCGTTCTTATGTGCGTGTGTGTGCTGTCCTGTTTTGCATCTCGTGTCTCAAAGCCCTACGTGTCTGAAATTATGACGTATTTTCAACTTCGTTCTTCATTAAATTTTCGTTTGAATGTTTCGTTTTCCGGGCGGTCCCCAACATTTTTTACCCTTCCCCCCTCCCACCCTCGATCCGCCCCTGTAATTTCACTCCACAGTTGGATAGTGAGATGTTCTGAAAATTGTCAGCTGTATCAACCCTTTCGCTGGCATTGGGCGCAGGCCGATGTTATTGAAACCACTGTAAATTTCCGAGCCGCCAAGAGAACATGGATATAACATGGATTCAGCAAGAGGCATAGATCCTCATGAGCCCCCGCAAATGCGGGGGCTCATGATGATCTATGGCTCTTGCACATGGCATTGGGCGCAGGTTATGTTATTAAAATCATTGCAAATTCAATGATAAAATTTCCGAGCCGCTAAGGGAACATGCATATAACATGGATTCAGCAAGAGGAATAGATCCTCATGAATCCCCGCAAATGCCGGGGCTCATGAGGATCAAAGCCTCTTGCACCTGGATTGGGTTCAGTTTTCTCTCTAGTTAAGGGCCAAATGACCTGGGCTGCAAGTTGTATTGGTATTTATGTATAGTATTTGATGAATGCTGTGTGCGCAGGTGTCTGAGTGGGAGATAGGTGACCGCGGCTTCCTGTATGACCGCACATGGATGGTGGTGACGGAGAATGGCGTGGCACTCGGCCAGAAACGAGAACCCAAGCTCTGCCTGCTCAGACCAGTTATCCACCTTGACCGCGGCACCATGGAGTTAACTTTTCCCGGTTAGTTGACAACTTTGTGTAGAAACAAAACTGCTCTGTTTTGAAGCTCTGACTAACTAAACCTGTCTAACTAACTATGTAACTAACTAACTCACTAAATGACTAAACGTCTAACTAACCAAATGTCTCACTTTCGTAGCTCTGACAGACTATCTAACTAACTAATAAATAACTAATAAATAAATAGATAAGCCCCCGGTGAGTTTAATGCTTTCTTACCAAAAGACACCTTTTTTTTTTTCGTCACTGCGCCGGTGACAACGTTTTAAAGCGTAGCCTAGCATACGCACCTCCCCCCCCCCCCCCCCCCCCCCCCCCCACCGGACCGATACGAGCGTGTTTCTTTCTTCCTTGGGTTATTCTCTGATCCTCGGGTCGACTTTTGTTTATCATGTTGTTGAAAACGTTGCCATGTACTATCTCTGCATAAGGTGACAGTATAGCGTGTTTTTTAACACATACGAACTATTTATACCGATAACTGAACTTTTTGTTTTGTATTCAATATCACTCAGTCCGTACAACTTTACTTGTTTTTCTGTGTGTTCAGATGTGGCTTCGTTTCACGTGCCTCTGGATGCGGGCGATGTTGAGGATGTCAGTGACGTCAGCGTCTGCACCAACAAAATCTGTAACGACAGGTGGGTACAGGTTTAGTACATCCTCACAAACCAGATAGGTGAGACTAGCGCTGGCAGAATTGTACACAAACCAAGAGGAATCACTCAGCGCTGGACAGACAAACAGTTAGATCCCCTGCCCCCGCCTATCAGGCACCCAATCGCCAGCTCACAGAGAAATACGCAGGTATAGAACAAGACGATCATTATGCCTGTTCTATACCTGCGTATTTCTCTGTGGGCTGGCGATTGGGTGCCTGATAGGCGGGGGCAGGGGATCTATTAGCTTTGGCGCCGAAGGCGTCAAGTTAATCTGGCACTGCCCTTGAACTACCATGGCCAATCCATGACCAATAGCTGCGACATTGTCTTCATGGACGCCGTCGAAAGTTGCAAAAGTCGTCATTAGGTCTGAGCATAGGGGGAGACAATCCAAGTTATGGCAGTCACGTGACTCGGAGCGTCGTATCTACCTGTGACGCTCCGGTCAGGGGCACAACTCTTTACATTACTGCCATAACGTCGGTTTTCTCCCCCCTGTGGTCTGAACGAACGAGTCCAGACTATTCTGGCTGGCGTATGCAATACTCTAGTTCTTTCCTTCAGATGCTACTATATACAGTTCTCTGGTTTCTTGGTTCAGATACCTGCCATTTTATTTCTGCTGCAGGGTAAATACGGGGGACTGTGGCGATGACGTTGCCACGTGGCTGTGTAACACTCTGGGGAGACCAGGACTGAGACTGTTACGTCAACTGGACCAGGACAAGAGACAGACCAAGCGTAAAGACATCGGCTCCGATTCTACCGGTATGAGAAAGAAGAGCAAATTTCCCTCATATTTTCTGGTGTGTGTATTGACGGTGGTAGTGAGTGTATTATGCCTTGTTTGTCCTGCCCTCACGGTACCCCAACTTTACCAACCAGGGGCCAGTTTCATGAGAGAGCTTATCCTTATCAAAGGTCTCCGCTATCATAAAGCACCGTGCTTAGTGGCTGGCGCAGGACTAAGCTCGCTTATGCAATTTTCCCCAGGATGGGCCTTGTCAGTCACCGAGAACGCATGCAGCCCGGCCCCCGGAACTGAAGGACGATCATGATAGTGATGATGATTATGCGCGGCTGTGATGTGCAGATATCTGTGCTCGTCTGTGATTACCTGATAGCTCCAGACCGATAGGTCCAAAATAAAAGACATTTTCAAATAGTATTGTCGTTCCTCAGAGTTGTATGTGTCTCTCGTGTATCAGTAATATTTAAAATTCACCTTTAAATCTCATTTCCTTGTTTGAGACCGGTCTCACGTTATTTCTATTGTATTCGATTGTATTCTATTCTCACAAACCAGATAGGTGAGGCTAGCGCTGGTAGAATAGTGCACATACCAAGGGGAATTACTCAGCGCTGGACATACAAACAGTTAGATCCCCTGTCCCCGCCTATCAGGCACCCAAAATATCGCCTTCCCCGGCCCACAGTTAAGATAAGCAGGTAAAGAACAAGACGATCATATACATGCCTAATGAGGGATGTATATGATCCTCTTGTTCTTTACCTGCGTATTTTTCTGTGGGCTGGCGATGAGGGATGTATATGATCGTGTTGTTCTTTACCTGTGTATTGTCTGTGGGCTGGCGATTGAGTGCCTGATAGGCGGGGGCAAGGGATCAAACTGTTTGTATGTCCAGCGCTGAGTAATTCCCTTTGTATGTGCACTATTGTATTGTATTTATTTATTTATTTATTTATTTTTATTTGACATGTGTATTTATTTATGCTATAGGTTTATTTTACTTCACTTACTTAGATGTGTGTGCACACTTAGTAGAATGACTGCTATACATATGTGTACATATATATATATACATATATATATATATACATATGGGCAGGGGATCTAACTGTTGTCCAGCGCTGAGTAATTCCCCTTGGTTTGTTATACATATGTGTGGTTTGGTATTTTAGAGTCTGCTTGATTGTGATGTATGTATGTTTTATGTGTTGATCTTAATATGGACGCTCGTCAGCTATGCCACAAAAAAATTCCTAATGTTTATGCATCTGGCAATAAAGTTTATCTTATCTTATCTTATCTTATTATTTCTTTTCTTTTTCTTTTCTTTTTTTTTTTTTTTTTTTTTTTTTTTTTTTGGGGGGGGGGGGGGGGGTGTGGGCAGGGAGTGGAAGAGGGGGGTGGGGGTGGTGTTGCAGTTTGTTAATCGATATCCCTGCAGGAAGTCGTCAGAAGTTGTATTCACTTACTGCTCTGTTGCAGGCACTTCCACGCCGGCTGGACTGTCTCTAGCCAACGAGTCCCAGTTTTTGCTGATCTCGAGAGAAAGCGTCCGGTCCTTGCAGAAGAAGCTGGGTGAAGCACAGGAGGACAGCCAGGCCGAGGACAAGGAGGGCGTGACGAAGATAGCCGTCATTGGTACTTTACTGCGTTTCTCCTCAAACTCAGTCACGCCTGATCTGCCGTCTGAAGGCAAAAGGCGGCGAGTCCACGTTTGTGAAACAATGAAAATCTTGCTTTTAACCCTTTTAGCCACGGATCCCTACAGTAGGAGATGGTGTGACCATGATAATTCAAGGGTAGTGCCAGATTAGCTTGGCGCCTTCAGACGCCAAGCTAATCTGGCACTACCCTTGAATTATCATGGTCAAGCCATCTCCTGCAGCTGGTACACACAGTCGTAAGGCAACACCTCCAAATGTTGAGAAGTGGGACCTTGGGGCTGAAAGGGTTAACAAAAATGGACTTGCTGTCTTCTGCGTTCATCTGAAATCTTATGTGGTTAACTGAAATTGTCCTGTATCGTGTTTCCAGACGAGGAAAACCTTGTGCAGAGATTCCGAGCCAACATGGTGATTGATGGAGGTCTGCCTTTTGACGAGGACAGCTGGACCCGTGTTGCATGCGGAGATGTACAACTCACCGTGAGTTTTATCTTTCACTTTCTAAATTAGTAAAATGTTGTTTATCAAACACTCGTCATCTCCCTTTTTTTACGGCTCATGTCACAGCTCCACGCATGAGACAGAAATTTAAATGAGTCAGGACCAGTGTGGCTAATTTGTCCGGCCTAGTTTTTGAGTCTGGTCCTCCTAGCCTGGGGACGAGACAAGGAAATTTGTGCTGGTCCAAAATCACAGACCAGCACAGGAGTTCAAGGACATGATTTTTTTTTTTAATTTTCAGGGTCAGGGCCAGTGCAGCCGTTGTGGCATGGTGTGTTTGGATCAGAATACAGGGGAGAAAACCAGTGAGCCGCTGCGTACCCTGGCTGCCTGGAGAGGAGGAAAGGTAGGCTCCCTTGGATTGTCATTCGCATTGTTATTTATTGAGTTATTTAGTTATTTGTTCATTATTTATTGTTTATTTATTTCACAATACTATTAGATGGTGTTGGATGATTTTTGTTCCCCGACCAAATTAACATGCAATGCCAGTGTGTTGTTAAAGTTAACTCATTTGAGACGTGCCGCCTCCTGATACGCGGAATGACTTAATGTCGCAGCATTTTCACCATTATTCACAACTTATATTTCCACTGGACTTCAACCCCCCCCCCCTCCCCTCCCCCCACCACCCACACCTTCCCCCTCCCTTCTCCCCGAATATGAATGTATGTTATTTGTGTGCCGGTCTGTGATTTTATACCTTACGGTTCAAAGCTGTAAGGTCCAAAATGACAGACCAGCACTAAAGTATACATGTGCAGTGTCGCGTGCATGATTTTGTATTTTACCTGGGGTACATCGGTTTTCCAGGTGTACTTTGGCGCGTACCTGAGAGCCACAAACTCCGGGGGCAGACAGGTTCTGAAAGTTGGATCACCCGTGACCGTCGCTTAAAGTTAAAAGGCGACACGGCCTGCTGCAGCTGACGGGACCGCCCCTGATGGACCCAGATGGATGCTGACCCGTACCGTTTGCAGGAATCTTCCCCAGGCCCAAGCAGACCCGCTCGTGGAGTACGCTACAAGTATTCGTCAGTCTGTTCATATGAGATGCTAAGCGTCTCATTTTAGCCCTTATCATTCGGAATACTCCAGTGTGTGAAATATGTTTGACTAAAATTGTTCAAGGGTAGTGCCAGAATAGCTTGGCGCCTCTAGGCGCCAAGCTATTCTGGCACCACCCTCGAACTAAAGCCCCCCCACCCGGGTCTGCCCTGGGGGACTTGGGTGGGGTTAGGTACTTTTTAGTTCCCAGGGTCACCCTGGTCAGCCCCACAGGGTGAGTTTTTCTCTCTATTCTGGGGCATGTGTTTCTGTCTACCCGAGGTCCATTCACCTGTATTTGCCTTTTTAAAACTCTCCCTACTGTCTGCACTGCCTGTAGCTCTTGATATTGGATGTGTGTTGCTAAATGGTCTTAGCTTTATTTAGGCCCCATGTGTTAGGTTTATTTAACGTATTTGACCGGCTGGCGACATACATTCAATGTTCTGTTTAGTTTTTTTTTTCACAAGCAGTGCAGGCACGTCCTGAGAAAGTCTTGTTGCTGTCGGGACGTTAAGCAATGTACAATCAATCAATCAATCAATCGAACTAAAGCCATTGGTCTATATCCTTATCTGTAAGTCGTATAATGTAGCTTGCATATGGCAGTGTACAGCTTTGAAGCTTTTAGCCTCGGTATGATAATTATGGGTTAGGGTAGCATCTCATTTGAATAGAAGTGTAATTATGGCGTACTCACCAGAGTAGGTCGGCCTTGAGTCCTGCGCACATTATGGGGAGTGTCTCCGACATTGGAATCGGGGGTGGAGGGACGGAGGGGGGGGGGGGACGGGGGTGGCTATTTTTTCCTGGCTATATCTCCTCAGAACAAAGACAGACGGGAGAGAGGATACGTTTATGTTACGCTGGCCGCCTTGTTGCAGACTGAACCAGAATGCCAAAATCTATCTAGGTGTACTTCATTCATTCTTGTATGTCAAGAGTTTTCTGCACCTTTGATCAATCGGCATCGGTCAAGTAGCGTTCATTTGTTTCTTTGTTTCTTCTTCTTTATATGTTTGTTTGTTTGAATTTGCTTCTTTGTTTCTTTGAGCATGCACTGAAGACTATAGTACGTTGAGCCTCCTGTCAGAGACTTGTACCTTGTTTCTGGATACTGTTCAAGTTAAAATGACATGTGTGACTGCCTTTAATGTTTCCATTTACTGTATAACCAGATTACAAAGTGTTACATTTGGTGCCTGTCGGGGTTCCACGTCTATGTGGGCTGGATGGACTTCGATTCAAACCAAACATGTGCTCACAAAATACAAGGAAGCCATTTTATAACTTGGCGGCTAACACACTACTTTATTTATTCTCCGAGCATGCGCAGCCCCCCAAAGGGAAACTAATCACAATACAGGAGTTGTCTCCCATATACCAATATGCTTCGTTATACGACAGTGTGCATTGACATTTTTAATTATTCCTCCAAGTTGCGTCTGTTGCTGAAGTCCCATCTCTAACGGCTCAGCGCATTGTTTTACAAAGGACTCCTGGCAGGCTTCATAGGCAATAAAGGGATTCTGCTTCACTTGTATAATATTTCTAACGTTTTGTAATTTATTAAAATCTACTAATGTCTTTTGCAAAAGAATTGTATGTCTATTGAGCGGGTTTGTTTTGCTAAGAAAGATGCATCGACCATGATAGTTAAAGGGTAGTGCCAATCAGCTCGGCGCCTGGCACTACCCTTGAACTACCATGGCCCCCAGTCCACCATCCCCATGGTGAATGTCTGAGCCCTTTGGCTGTCTACCGCGGTTTTTGTCGTGATGATTCCTGCAGGCACCATCGCGAGAAAAACCGCAGTCGACAGCCAAAGACTTAAACACTATCAAGACGTGTTGCATTCGGATACGCCGCATTATGACGCGAAACCGGATAAGGCACGGCCCTTAATGAGTTAATCCCCTGATAAATTAAATTCCCCGAATGGGTGAATCCCTGGACGTGGTCATCTATAAAAATTTGAAGGGTCCACACTTTAAAAATTGGGACTGATTTCATAACTATGACAAATTTGTTTATTTCTCTGTGAATGAGTTCTCTCGAAACTTATACATATACGAGTGTACGAACTTACAAAAAGACTGCATCATTATGTTTAATGTTATGTACAAATTATGCACGAATTTCTCTGTGTAGCTTTATAAATTATATCAATGATCATATGTTTGGCACGATGTGTCATAATGTCGAGTTTTATGTACGGCAAATAATATTCCTGATTATTGCATAATATTCTTTGCTAGTTAACTCATTCAGCCCCTCCCCCACCCGGGTCTGCCCTGGGGGACTTGGGTGGGGTTAGGTACTTTTTAGTTCCCAGGGTCACGCCTGGTCAGCCCCACAGGGTGAGTTTTTCTTTCTATTCTGGGGCATGTGTTTCTGTCTACCCGAGGTCCATTCACCTGTATTTGCCTTTTTAAAACTCTCCCTACTGTCTGCACTGCCTGTAGCTCTTGATATTGGATGTGTGTTGCTAAATGGTCTTAGCTTTATTTAGGCCCCATGTGTTAGGTTTATTTAATGTATTTGACCGGCTGGCGACATACATTCAATGTTCTGTTTAGTTTTTTGTTTTTTTTCACAAGCAGTGCAGGCACGTCCTGAGAAAGCCTTGTTGCTGTCGGGACGTTAAGCAATGTACAATCAATCAATCAATCATTCAGCCCCGACACACCACACCAAGACATGGATCGAGCATGATAGTTCAAGGGTGGTGCCAGAATAGCTTGGCGCCCATAGGCGCCAAGCTATTCTGGCACCACTCTTAAACTATCATGCTCGATCTGTCTCTAGAATTGTAATACGGTCCTTTAGAAGGCAACCTCAAAATTTGGGGATTTCGGTCCTGGGACAGAATGTGTTAATGTAGATGTTGACAGGCTACGATTATTCGGCTAATTTTGATCGTTTTCAAGCTTCCTTTAATTGTTTTCTTACTAATACTATACATATATTTAATTTTTTTCTTTAATACGTGTACTGCGTGGGGTTATGATTATGAATGATAACCTAGTGATATCCACATACGTCGTGCTTTTCATGCAATTTTGTCTTTCGGAATAGACTTTTTTGTAGCATGTTAAACAAAGTTGTTTTTTTTTTTTTTTTTTTTTTTTTTTTTAACAATCCTCACCCGCTCCACTTGTTTCGTGTTGTACTTTATCCTTTTCATACCATTTTGTTTTGATCAAGTTTTTTCTTCACACACGTTTCGCTGCGTTATGCTTCTAATACGATTATGTCGTGAACAAATATTCTGGCCCCTTACAGACGTTTTGATCCCATGTAGATTGTTGACTTCTGTACCTTACTCACAAGACGTGATGTAGTTTGGAGAAAAAAAGTCTGTATGTTGTTCCAACCTGAAGTCAACACAACATGGAGACTGTTTTGTAGTCTGCCACAACTGAATCAGTTAGCAGAAGACATATTTTATTCGGAGCAGTAGGACAGTCACATTTGCAATGATTGTTACAAATCACTTTATTGTCCACGAGATGGAAGTTTTCAGATGGAAAAGACATTGTAACGTTGTTATTTTCTCAGCTCTAAGACATTGCAGTAGATATAGTACTATGTACCCACTCCATAAAGCTTTCCTTTCTTTGCCCCCCACCCCACCCCCCGGGTCTGCCCTGGGGGACTTGGGTGGGGTTAACTACTTTTTAGTTCCCAGGGTCACCCTGGTCAGCCCCACAGGGTGGGTTTTTCCCTCTATTCTGGGGCATGTGTTTCTGTCTATCCTTGTCCATTCACCTGTATTTTCTTTAAACTCTCCTTACTGTTTGCGCTGCCTGTAGCTCTTGATATTGGATGTGTGTTGCTAAATGGTCTTAGCTTTATTTAGGCCTCATGTCGTAGGTTTATTTAACGTATTGGACCGGCTGGCGACATGCATTCAATATTCTGTTTAGTTGTTTTTTGGTTTTTGTTGATGTTGTTTTTTCACAAGCAGTGCAGGCACGTACTCCTGAGAAATTCTTGTTGCTGTTGGGACGTTAAGCAACGTACAATCAATCAATCCTTTCTTTGTCACATGTATTGATATATTGTATAACAAACAAATTAATATTCATGAATTTGTTTGATATACTTTCCTTCCCAAAATCCCTTGCGCGCCAAAAAGACTCGATCTTGATGATACTTGCATTAGTTCAAAACGAAAACGCGACATATGCTCACACTGCAACATTAACAAGCTCCGTATGTGTAGTAGTAATAAAATACTTCTTAGTGTGTATGAACGCTCGATATTTATATCCTATACACAAACGGAGAAAAGACGCCAGGAAACGTGCGAGTCGATGGACTGACAAGTGAAATTGACGAGATGTCAGTTGGCGATATCGACAACCTGAGAGAACTAAATAAACAAACCTGCTGGTATTTTCCAAAATTATGCGTGACTAGTTACACGTAGTTTTTACTCAGTAACGCGCGCGGTTATACAATGCACTGATGTCTTCATAGTCAGACGATATCTACGCGCTGAGTCGACGGACACCGATATGTGCAGTCGTCTGCCATTCATGTGTTTTGTCTGAACACCGCAATCAGCCGCAAGACGAATGACGCGAGGCAAAGTTTTGTTTTGGGCTGGGTACATAAATTATATTGAGCAACAGTTTTGTTTGATATAGTGCCAATAAACAGACAGATGTGATTACTTGACTCGAATCAAATGTCATCGTCGTACGACTCGGACATTTTAATTCGGGTCTCGTAATCACATCTGCCTGTTATCGGCACTATCAAGCAAAATGTTCCTCGATAATATAATGACCCCTAGACTGCTAGTGAACGTAAATTGTCTCTCTAAAAATATTTTGTGCAAGTTTACGGCAAAGGGCTTCAGCTGTCCAAGAAACATGGCTACAAAATGGTGTTAGCAAGAGGCATAGATCCTCATGAGCTCCCGCTGACGCGGGGGCTCATGAGGATCTATACCACTTACAATCTTACAGAAGTTATGCTTCATTCATGTGAGTGAACAAATTTATTTAGAAGTTTCTCTTTTGATTCTTTACAAATCGTCCATTCAGAGTTTATTTGGCGCGCGGGGGAGCGGGGGGGGGGGGGGGGGGGTGTGGGGAGTGCCACCAAATTGGCCAGCAGTGGACAATTGCTCAATTACTCTTGTGAAAACCATGGTATAAGTGCTTTATATCCCACAGATCAGCTGATGTTCTATTCCTTGGCTGTCGGTAGCGCATTATCACCTACGCAAAACAAAAAAACAAAAAAAACAAAAAAAAAAACCGCTGTTAATAAATAATGCATATGTACACACTGTAAGATGAACTGGTCTCTGATTTTTATGACTTATGGACTCGAGCCGCAAGGTCCAAAATCAGAGACTATGACACACATACCGTCTGGGTTTTCCTTTGTTTTTACATTTTTTATTGTTGTTCTTGTTGTAAGGATTGCAAAGTGCTATTAGATTTACATTTTGATTGTCTTACTTCTGGAGGCATTTTCTTCTCATCTGAGCCAAAATTACATTGCTTTTATGGCTAGTACTTTTGTAATAAACTAAAAACATATGTACGCGAGTGTTGTGTTATTTTTATTGGTTCATGCTGACGTTTGTGTTGAATCATTCTGCCCGCGACACACCACAGCAAGATATGGCTCGACCATGATAGTTCAAGGGTAGTGGCAGAATAGCTTGGCACCTATAGCTATAGGCGCCACGCTATTCTGCCGTCGCCCTTGAACTATCATGGTCGATCGGTCTGCATTGTAATGCAGCCCTCTAAAGGATAATTCCTAAATACGGGTATTTCGTACCTCGGCGACAATGAGTTAAATACGGGCATACATGTACGTAAGCACGTAGACACACGTACGCGCACGTACGCGCACGCACGCACACATGCATGCACACACACACACACACACGCGCGCGCAAGCACGCACGCACACTCTCAAGCACAAGCACGTAGGCAGACATACGCACGCAGAACAGACACGCTCATGCAAACATCAGGAGCACGCGTGCACACACACAACCCTCTCACCCACCCCTGCCCAATCCAACCACCCCCCTCGCCCCACCCCAACCCACACACACACACACACTCTCTCTTTCTCTCTCTCTCTCTCTCACACACACACACACACACACACACACAAACATACACACACAAACACACACTCACACGCACACACACTCTTTAAAGAAAGACACTCCATTCAAATGCTAAGAAGATCCAATATATTTAGGCCTCGTAGCCAACAAGACATGGTAAACAGATGTAGACTCTGCCCCTGATTGGTCACTTGGAACATTCCCTAACAACAACTTTAACACCGTATCTCCAAGCCGCACATAATTGTAAAATTCACTAAACAAATTAAAAACTAAATGGTGTGAGGTATAAGAGTGCTGGTCTGTGATTTTCACAGACCAGCACATATGAAAGGATCCATGCTAAGATAAAACTCTGGGCCCGCGTGCAGGAACAATTTTCTAAACGTCCCAAGCAGTACCTTGCTCAAATGTAGGCATACTAAAGCCTGAGAAGCGTGCACGGCGCAATTGAGATATACTCCCAACAACTGCATACTGCGGAGACGTTCTTACCGTATTGTATATGCGTATCTTTAAATTTTAAAAGTATTTTGTGAGCTATTAATTAAAAAAATGATATACCGGGAAAGAAATCGTAA
This sequence comes from Semisulcospira habei, assembly GCA_036245525.1. Classification (NCBI taxonomy): domain Eukaryota; kingdom Metazoa; phylum Mollusca; class Gastropoda; family Semisulcospiridae; genus Semisulcospira; species Semisulcospira habei. Next base: position 282,545,123 of record BTPG01000001.1, read on the forward strand.
AGTTTAGATTGGGTAGCTTTCAATTCCGTCTGACTGATCATCACCTTAGGCGCGACCTACCGTGTCTGCTGGACTGTGATGTTAGATCTTGGGGCTCTGGGCCGTATGGTCCAAAATCACAGACCAGAGCATGCGTGGAGGACACTACGACAATGTCACAATAATGTTGAAAGGGAATACAGTTTGTTTTGCCTCTCTTATTTACATAGTTTGGGGGAGAACACCATCTCTTTTAAGCTCAAAGGGGTTAGTAACAATATTCTTAAATTTGATAGGGTTTGGGGATGGGTTTGGATGGGATGGGATGCAATTGGGGGGGGGGGGGGAGAGAGATATCTAGGCTAATGTCTATGCTACACAGTGAAGATTCCAAAAACAAATCTAACACTCTGTCAAAACTTGTCACCAAATGCTCTAGTTAGAGTCTAATAACAAAGTATCACAGGGTATAGGTGAATTTTAAAATGAATTTGTGCAGGTCGCAGGGTCGATAATTATTTACCTTTAGGAGAGGTCTAGCACAGAAGGAAAATCACAGAGAGAAAAATGAACGTAAAACAATAAAGTCGGCGAGTGTCGTAAAGAAACAAACACAATATCACTTGTGTATTCTATTGTGATATGAATGTCACAAAAAGCGTGCGGGTCTGTGATTTGAGACCTTACGGCCTTAGGGCCGTAAGGTCCCAAATCACAGACCCGCACACACGTGACGCACGAATGTACATCTACTAAAGTATCACTAATAAGACCGATAGGGTCGGCTGTCACAAACTGGCCAGAAAAGTACTGTCATAAACTGGACTTAATTAAAGCCACGATCACAGCAAACTGGCCTGTCTGTACTACAACTTTCAGAGGCATAGATTCTCATGAGCTCTTGCAGCCTGCGGCTGCAGGGCCTTATGAGGATCTATGCTACTTGCAGACAACACTTTGGAAGATGCTTGAGAAGAGAAAAAGACAGGGCGGGTGAGTATGCACTGTCCCACTGTTCTTGTTGTTGTTGCTGTTGTTGTTTATCTCAGGAAGTCCTCGTCACCCCAAGGGTAATCTGCTCCATCGCCGTAATCTACGCTGCCAGAAAGATAACACAGATTTCTAGTGTATGCGCAATTATCCGATGATGATGATGATGATGATGATGATGATGATGATGATGATGATGATGATGATGGTGGTGATGATGATGATGATGATGATGATGATGATGATGATGATAATATAATATATCAATAAAAATAATAATAATAATAATAAATAATAATCAATAAGAAGAAGAAGAAAAAGAAGAATACGTTCAGTGCACCTAAGAAATGTAAACTGCACACACAAAAATGAAATAAACAGAAAAACTTCACAAAATTCCAGATGCATTACGATTGTAGCAAAGCACAAAATATTGCGCACAGATAAGAACAATTATTTAAACATCCTGCGATGGCTTTGTGTTCTGTTTGCTGGTTTTGGGCCTTACGACTCTATGGCTGTAAAGTCCAAAATCACAGAGCAGTTCATTTTTTTTTTTAACGCAGTTTCAAATATATATATATATATATATATATATATATATATATATATATATATATATATATATATATATATATATATATATATATATTATATATATATATATATATATATATATATATATATATATATATATATATATATATATATATATATATATATATATATATATATATATATATATATGGATGCACTCCACGCTGTACTGGCGGTGCTACCAAATTCTGGAGGCAGCTTCTCGTACATGCGTTGTGTTTGCAATTTCAGGTTACGCCGTATGCCTACCTGAAGAGCCCCCCCTTTGGGCGAAACGGGTTGTAGGCGGCAAAAACTTAAATCTATCCAGCAGGTCCAAGATCTGTTTGGGAATATTCATGCACTAGCCTCCCCTCTCGGGGGGAGGACTACATATTCTCCAGCGGGTTGCGGTGCGCCTGGGGGTAGTCCCTACTACTTTATGTAGTAGGTGTTCAGTGGAAGGCTTAAAATGATAGGTCTGTCATTCCTTCTCTCCCACTAACCCTCTCCTTTCTAGAACTAGTAGGCGATGCAGTCACAAAAAGGGCAGCTGATGTCCTGATGACACAATGCAAGCTTACCAGCCTGGAATTCCATTGCATTAGCGTAGCAAGAGCATTCTCAGAATTTAATGAAAAATCATATATATATATATCACCGATGCCAAATCAATTCTATTAAAAAGGTCCATTTTCTTAACTCATTCGCGGCCAGCCGCATCCGGATGCGGCTGGCCCCGAATGAGTTTATGTTTATGCTTCTATCGCCCTGCTTGTTAGTTTAACTCATTCAAGACGCCACGCATCAATGCCTGCAAAAAGTGTGGTATAGCTACACGACACTTCCGCAGCCATTGATCCGGAGCCCCTTGAATGAGTTGATGCATATTGGAACGGAGTCTCCCAAAAGTACAGGCCAGCATAAATTTAGACTTCTTTTTCTTTTCTTTTCTTTTTTACTTTTTTTTTTTTTTTTTTTTGGAGGGGGTGGGGGTGGGGGTGAGTGTGTGTGTGTGTGTGTGGGGGGGGGGGGGGGGGGGTTCATGACTCACCTTCAGTCCTCGACATTCCGAATTCGTCTACCGATCTCTTGTTGACACTGCGTCCGAACCTGGAATACATATAAACATGTATCATTGCCTTCAAATCACCATTGTTGTGCTTTACTAATAATCTGAACAATCGAAACCTACACGGATTGCAAGCTGATTAACTCGATGGTGTGTAGATTTGAGTGTGATGAGCGATGTTACGGGAACAGTGGCTTTATTGGGGGTGTGGGATGGGTAGCGACGGGTTTCCTGTTTACTCATTATCGTTTCAATCACATCAACTTGCTATACACTCCCGCAGTAAAGCCCCACCTAACTACACTGGCTACAGTTAGCAAAAATTTACACGTTTTGCGAGTTCTACCCCAAGACCGAAATCACCAAATTTTGAAGTTGCCTTCTGAAGGACTGTATTACAATTCTAGAGACAGATCGAACATGATAGTTCAAGGGTTGTGCCAGAATAGATTGGCGCCTATGGGCGCCAAGCTATTTTGGCACCACCCGTGAACTATCATGCTCGATTCATGTCTTGCTGTGGTGAGTCGGGATTGAATGACTATGAGTTAGCCAATGGTCATTTATTTCTGCGCTCCCCATGCGGATGGGGGTCAATCGTGAGACATTGTGGTAATCTCCTGTGGTACAGGACCTCCTACATCCACAAACAATGAGACCATTCACAAGTGTAGCCATGTCAAATACGTACATCGATATTACGGCGTTTCCGGTCAAGAACGGATTCGTTCTTGGCCGGAAACCAAGCAACATTGGTACAGATATTATTCCCCTTCTGCATGCAGTCAACGGAACTTCAGCAGTACCGGTGGCCGCATGCGCATGGGTTTAAACCCTTCACTGCCGAGAAAAAAATGAAGGCGATCCAACTGCAAGAGGCATAGATCTTCATGAGCCCCCGCAGTCGCGGGGGCTCATGAGGATCTATGCCTCTTGCTGAGACCCAATTTGTATCCACGTTTCTTGGGTGGCTGTGGCTTTTGGTCGTTGAATGAACACATTAAAGGAACCCATAATGTACGTACAGAGGCATGAAAGGGGTTAAACCGGCCCAAAGATCCTCATGAGCCATGTTTTAATATCCAAGCCCCAATCAGTGCGCATGAGTGTCAAACAGGAAGCGCCATCTGCTGGACGTGGGCTGAAGTTCTAAAACCGATGCATATTAATCCCCACGGCGAGTTGACTTTGGCCTTTTGGCAGAAAATAGGATCTGTGACTGGGAATGCAATCAAATAAAAATGGCCTTATTCCACTCCGCGTTCTTTCAGGCCCTGCCCCTCTACAACAGGCGTGGATTCTCACGGCGGGGCCGACATTGCAAGAAACACGTTCTCGTGCGGCGAATGACAGAGACGACTCAATTGTTCTAACCTCTTTATTGCTAGTGGTCACGAATTTCGCCTCTGAAACCATTACACGCTGACCGATATTCGCATAAGAGTTAGTTAGTTGGGTTTATCGCCGAGCAGGCGGTCAAGGCCATCGCCGGCACGGCGGCAGAGAAAAAATGTGAATAGAACCAACAGGGGCATGAATAACATAGAACTAACAAGAGACATAAATCCTCATGAGCCCCCGCGACAGCGGGGGCTCATGAGGATTTATGTCTCTTGCAGCAGTGCTGCGTTCGCCTCTTCCCGGCAGTAAGGGGTTAATTTAACCCTATTCAATTGCAAACAAGGACACCTTCTGCCAGGATACTGTAGGCTAGCGTGTCTTAGGCATCTCGTCAAACCAAATGCAAGAGATGACAGATTGACATGAGCTCCCGCGCATGCAAGAGCTCATGAGAATCTACTGATGCCGCTTGATAGGTTCTGATCGGCTCCAGCCGATCCCGCCTAAGACAAAGTTTGAGTTTGCCATCTGGTTTGAAGCGTTTTCGACTGTACTGACTTCGTGCACGGGAAACTAAGTGGCAGTCTTAAAAGAGAGCGTGGCTGGGTATACTTGTAACATTTATTTGGGGAGTACATAAGAACTGGTCATTAAAAAGGTCATTTTAATTCTAGTTCTAATGACTACTGCGGTAGAGAGGTGTTTCTTAAATAAGCGGAAGAATGGTGGAATAATTCTCTACTCAGAGATCACCACTATAATCATGAAGACAAAGAAACGGCGTCAGTATCCAAAATGATTATTAGTGAACGACCGTAAAATCTTTTTGAAGACGACGGACCGACTGTTTTTGTACGAAAACACAAGAAAAGTTCTATTTCAATAGACGTCTTCGGAGGCAAAAAGTGTCACCTGTCATTAAAGACCACCATTTAGGTGGCCACGGCCACCTAAAGGATGGTCTTTAAATAACAGGTGGATTAATCACTCATTCAAGTGGTCAAAGCAAGTTCTTTTGTGTTTTCTATTTCACGTTCAAATAGGTGAGGTGGATTGACCACGCTTCATGTAGTTTCAATCTTTCTTCAGTGAATCTAAATTAGCCACTGCATTTGAGCTACCTGTTTCATGACGGAAACACAAGAGCAAACATTACTATGCATCAAAAGCAGGCGTCGTGTAAAATCATCCGAACTGTGGCTTTGGCGTATGATTTTTAGATCTTATGGCTTCGACCAATATTATGGTCTTAGATCACGGATCCGTACACTCATCCTCTTATAGACTCGCTAAGCCTCCATAATTATCTTCTTATGCGCTTGACCCGTTCCTTGCAAATAGACGAATAGTGTATGTCTGAAATCGTTCTTCAACGGCCAAAAGTCACAACGGTCCAAACAACATGGCTAAAAATTGGTCACATCATGAGGCATAGATCCTCACGACTGAGCCCCCGCAGTGGCTCATCTCGAAACTGTAAATGTACAGGAAATACACATAACCGCTTTCTGAAGAAAGTTTTGGTTGACACATTCTGACCAAAATGATTAAAAATTAAAAAAAAATTAAAAATTGAAAAAGAAGGGTTTTTTTTTTCGTTTTTCCCGAAAACACAAAACTGCTAGAACTTAACTCATTCAGCCCCGCCACACCACAACAGGACATGGATCGAGCATGATAGTTCAAGGATGGTGCCAGAATAGCTTGGCGCCCATAGGCGCCAAGCTATTCTGGCACCACCCTTGAACTATCATGCTCGTTCTGTCTCTAGAATTGTAATACAGTCTTTCAGAGGTCAACTTCAAAATCTGGGGGATTTCGGTCCTGGGATAGAACGTGTTAAACGAGGTGGCATGAGAGTGACACCGCTTATGCCTGTTGATGGCAGAGATCGGCTCCAGCTGCATCCACAGACTGAGTTGAACCGTCCGAATTATATCTGCAACTTGTTCCTGATTTCTCGTGATCTGTTTTTATTTCGGTTTCACTTGTTTAAAAACTCAGCAGGCACAGATTATAAGAGCCGGAAGGTAGATTTTAACCCCCTCTTGTGCACCCAGTTACCAGTACTGTACACAGCACCGGCGGCTGCATGCGAGGGGGGTTAACCTACCCTGGGCATTGTTTGAAATTGTGTTGTTGAGCATGGCCCCCCTTGACATTTCGTGTTAGATTAGCACGTGCTTGGGGCTCTTTACAAAATGTGAATACACAAATATAAAAATATATACTGATAATTACTACGGCATGAAATCATTGCTCATGCTTTCACACAGCAGTAGAGGACGAAAGCGACGTGCTAATCTGGCACTAGCCCTGAACAATCATGCAAAGAAAATCTCAACGAAGAAAGAAATAGGCTTAGAAAAGACAATTTCAACACAACTGAATATTTCGGGTTAGAATCATTTGTCAGAAACGATAAACAACTGCAAACTGTGCTCAGAACAGGCAATTTCAACACAATGTATTAATATTTCAGGTTAAAATTCTTTTAAAACTAGACATGCCAACAAGTACACAAAGTTCTACTTATCTTTTCTTTGGTGATCGAGATGCCAACCATAGCTGGCATCTCGATCACCAAAGAAAAGATAGGTAGCACATTGTGTACTTTGTATATCTATTTTGAAAAATGGGTTAGAAAGGACAAGTACAAGATAAGATTAAGATTAGAAAAGATAAGATAAGATAAGATAAGACAAGATAAGATAAGATAAGATAAGATAAGATAAGATAAGATAAGATAAGATAAGATAAGATAAGATAAGATAAGATAAGATAAGATAAGATAATTACAACCCGAATTGGTAATATATTGTGTTGTACCTTTACTTTCTACTCGTGTTCCTTTCTATGCTTTTTTGTTTGTTTGTTTTGTTTGTTTGTTTGTTTTTTACAAGCTTGGCGGTCGCCTTTTTTGTCTGGATCTTTTTAACTAACATGGGCGATCTCTCTTCCACAGCTATAGAACACAGACGTTAAGCCAATTTTCTCCATGGCGGACGTTGATTGCTAAAATTCGCCAATATAACCTAGCTGTCAATGTTGTCTTGCCTCAACTAAAACCGTCTACCCTTCTTTTCACAATCTATGTAATTATAGGTGCACGCCACGGAGGTTTTCTGCTGCTCCTTCTGCGAGCAGGGAAACTCCACTACAAAGAAGAAGAAGAAGAAAAAAGGCAGAACGTCTTTCAGCTTATTACGTTCAAACTTCAAACGTTAGGAGCATTATTGTGACATACTAAAACATTTATGAAGAAGAAAATGTAAACTATTAACTCTTTACTGCCTGCAGCAGCTCCCTTTAATATCCGTTCTCTTCTGTCTCATTTATTTGATTACTTGTTTATTTATTTATTTATTTATTTATTTATTTATTTACCCTAAGACTTATTGTCTATTCACCAGAGGCTAGTTGCATGAGTGAACTTAGTCCTACGCCAGACACTAAACAAGGTGCTCCGCTATAGCGGAGCACCTTGCTTAGTGGCTGGCGCAGGACTAAGCGCGCTCAGGCAACTGGTCTCTGAGTTGTCCTACAATGGCGTAGCACTCGCCGAGCGTTTTGAGTTAGCGCTTTGCGGTAAGAGATAGATTTGTTTTGTTAAAAATCCTTATTTTATTTTATTTATTTATTTTTTTTATGGTAATTTAAAAGAAAAAAGAACAGGATCTAGGGCTGATGTTGACAGGGCTTGACCTGTGCAGCACGTCCGCGCACCGACCAGCTTCGCTCGACTTCGGCCTGAGTATTTTGTTTTTCCAACTCACCTGGGCCGTCCTACAATGGCGTAGTACTCATTGAGCGCCTTCAGGTAGCGCCGCAGTTCCCCGGGACTCCGGAACTCGTCTGGTCTCGCAGGGGGCGCCAGCATCGCGTCCTGACACGTGACCTCCAGCAAGACAAGGGAGGCCACTAGCAAGACCGGAAACAACAGCTTGTGCATCTTCTTTTGTGGAGATCTGTAACAGGAAACAGACGGGGGGAAAATTAGCTGCTTTCGTTTTCTTCCAGTGTTCTTCTCGTTTGCTTGTTTATTTTATTTTTTTATTTGGTTAGAAAGACAGTGTTCATAGGAGAGAAAAAAATTGTAATCTCAGGTAAGTTACAATGTCTGCGAGTATCATTTGTTTTCATAATGCTATTACAGTAGAAACTGTTTTCAGCAGCCACTTTTTCTTCTTTCTTTCTTTCTTTCTTTCTTTCTTTTTTTTTTTTCTTTAGTTTTTTTTTTCTTTTTTTTTCTTTTTTTTTCTCACAAAAAAAGTGATCTTATGTTCTCTCAATAGACATTTTGAAGGACAAAAAGTGTCACTTGTCATTAAAGACCATCATTTAGGTGGCTACAGCCACAGTCACAGCTACAGCCACAGTCACAGCTACAGCCACCTAAATGATAGTCGTTAATGACAGGTGGCATATCATAACTGTGATCGCTCAAAATAGGTTCTGCTGTGTCTGCAAGCAATGGTGGAAAATTGTGCCAAATTCTGTTGGCACTGCACTAAAATGGGCTGACTCATTCGCACGCTGTCAAGCCTTGGGTGTGTTTGATTTGTTTTTCAGTGTCTGCATTTAGCAGCATACACAAAGTCATTTTGCTAAGATGAAGAGAATTGCCTGAGGTGTAATTGTGTTTACAATGCTTGCCTCGTCGGCAGGTTTATGAAAATAACGATCGTATCACAGACCACGCTGGTTGATCTCTCGAACGCTACCGCTGATCAGCGGTAGCGATCGAGGGAGACAACCAGTGAGTGTGATGACAGGTGTTATTGTGTCAAGAATCGAAATGAGTCCAAATGATCATTTTCCAAGAAATAAATTTCGCTTTTTCGCTTAAATGTTGGCAACAATGTTGTATAGCTCAAAGTTAAAAGCATGTGTGACGTCATTCAATTTTTGTCTCAAACCTAATTAAGATGTAGTACAGAAAATTAACGAAGTCACATTTTCTTAAAGTACCATTACGCATTTCAGTACCAGTTGTGTTTGTTATGCCTTGTCGACACACCTAATGAACTTTAACAGCAGTTTGGGCACGCAGCAAAAGCACACGCGTAATCGTACTTATTTATTCTGCGTTGCCGTTAGCGCGTCAGTCTAATTTGAGTTGTTTCTCCCACTGAAATCCGGCGTTGTATTTCTAGAACGGAGTGGAGTGATTGTCAGGTTACTTGATATAAAGACGACGCGTGTGCTGAACTGGATTGCCGTGTGTCTAAAAGAGCCATAACTAGACCTGTGTGTAGCGTTTCGTAACCACCTGTTACAGAAGCTTATCTTTGAACAGTTACGGCGGTAGTGGGCCTTCAAACTCTGCTGTGGTTGAATTTCTGTATTGCTCCAACAAATATTCTTTCTACCTCCTGATTCTGTTGTGTTAGACTATAAAACAGGTCTCCAATCTGTATTGACTTTATGTCACCTTTTTTAAGGAACGTCACTCAATGACAAGACTAATGAGAATATGACCACGTGCAGGTCACGACAGGAGCCTCAAAGCCCCCAGCCCGCACATAATTCGGACTGGCGTAAGGAACTGGACTGTACGTGAGCTGAGATTTACAATGATCAGATGCGGAGGGGATCATTGGAACCACGGCCACTTTAATTACAGTTCACAATTACTTTTAGACCTGTGTGTTGGTCTGTAATTTTGGACCTTACGGCTGTCAAAAATCACAGAGCAGCACACACCTGGTCCATAACTTCCAAAAACTTAAACCAGCTCACGCCTGACACGTTAGGTTCAATACACAGAGCATCACATGCAGACCGTAAGATATATTTTTTAAAAATCGCAAGCCAGTATATTATACTGACGAGCAAACGAAATGTGGCATCACTGGAATCATCGGAAACACTGAAGTGTTTCCGATCATTCCAGTGATGTCGCTTTTCTTTTGCTCGTCAGCATGCATGTGCGGACAGAAGTACCCTCACTCAATCGTTGAATGACAGCCCATTGACTCTGCGTTTCGAAAATACTGGTTGAAAAGTAAAACTAATTCAGCGAGATGAATATATATATATATATATATATATATATATATATATATATATATATATATATATATATATATATATATATATATATATATATATATATATATATATATATATATATATATATATTCATGAGCCCTGCACAGGCTTATGAGGATCTGTGGCCACGTTTGTCGCTACTGCATCGGTTGATTAGTGCGCGCGCACTGTATTGGTCTTTAACCCATATCATACTGAGGCTAAAAGCTTCACATTTGTACACTGCCATATGCAAGCTACATTATAGTACTTACAGATAAAGATATAGACCAATGGCATTAGTTCAAGGGTGGTGCCAGAATAGCTTAGCGCCTAGAGGCGCCAAGCTATTCTGGCACTACCCTTGAACTATTTTAGTCAAACTTATTTCACACACTGTGTATTCCGAGTGATAAGGGTTAATGAAATAATATCATTGGAGTCCTGTGAAGGCATAAGACAGCAAGTCCATTTTCGGAAGAAAAAAAAAAGCGAGATTTCATTGTATCAAGATAAAAATTCTCGCTTTTCTACAAAAATGACATACTGTCTTTTTTCCTTCAAGGATGCACTTTTCTGCAAATGAACCGTCTTTGCGCTTGTAACGAAATTAGAGGTCTACAACAGTTTAGGCAATGGGTGCTTGGTCCATGATTTTGGACGTAACCCTCGGTCCAAAATCACAGATCAACATACTAATGGGCTCCTTCCAAGTGCAATGCTTCTGTCGTGTCCACGTGTCCAGGTTTCTACTGCAGAAATAACCAAGCTTCAAAAAGACGAGCGCAAAACATTTCACGAAATTTTCGGGGTACGTTACCATATGCCCTGCAGGAAACAAATATCGCCTTGTCCTTCTCAAAGATTTTTTTTTTCTTCTTTTTTTCTGCTGTAGTGAAGGAGAGGTTTTAACTCAAAAATTTAGTTAAATGTTTTGAGCTCGTCCTCTCAACTCATTGTGCCCGAGGTACGAAATACCCACATTTTGGAGTTATCCTCTGAGGACTGCATTATAATTCAAAAGATAGCTCGACTGTGGTAATTAAAGGGCCTATATAGGCGCCAAGCTATTCTGCCGCCACCCTTGAACTATCATGGTCCATCCATATCTTGCTGTGGTGTGTCGCGGGCAGAATGAGTTCAAGCGTATTTCTTTTATATCGGTTCCTCCTTTGCATTTTGCACGCTTGGCAATCACCTGTTTTGTTTTGCACCTTTTCACTAGTCATGTTACGGACAGACCTTTCCTAAACTGTTTAATTATGTTCCAATTATGTCAAATTTACATATATGGGTCACTCTCTAAAGCTGTGTACCAAAAGTGTGACATTGACCACACCAAAAATAAAATACCTCCAAACGTTATTTTTTCTGTGTTTTCTTTTAACTCATTGTACCCCAACACCGAAATCCTTAAATTTTGCCGTTGTCCTCTGAAGACTGTTTTGCAGTGCAGGACACAGATCGACCATGATAGTTCAAGGGTGATACCAGAATAGCTTGGCGCCCATAGGCGCCAAGCTATTCTGGCATCACCCTTGAACTATCATGGTCGATCCTTATCTTCCTGTGGTATGTCTGGGATATAATGAGTTTAAATAAAGATTTAAATCATCATTTTATGTAAGAAACAAAATGAATATTTGCATTCATGAATTTGCTTGTTTGTTGTGAGGCGGTAATGATGCGAAGGTGTATATATGTCCAACGTAACTTTTGTAACTTTGGAAGTATTAAGGAAACAAAATTCAATCGAGCTTCGTCTCTTTCAAACTGACAGAGTGCACTGCTAGCCTTCCGCTGACAACCGGGAGCTATTCATATGCAACATACTTCGTGGGCTGTAGGTTTTCTACCGTAAAATGCGAAAATGATGTAGTCCAACGTAACAGGAAGCGATTATCGATTACCATTTTTAAAAACCCGAAAAAGTCTGTATTTGTTTTATTCACAATTAAATGACCGACCTACACGTTTCTAACACATCCCCCAAGGTCCCTGGATAAAAATAGTTCTGTCTTCATACGTGTAGTGAAAAGAAAAGGTGCCATGTGTGGCGAAAACACGCGTTACGTTGAACAGCTATTTGTCTCACTGCCCCCAAACACAAGGTATCGGAATTAATTTGTGGAGAAAATAGATCACACACTTACTTCAGTTCACAAACAGCAGAAAACAGCGGGTTAGACTGTTTATTGAAACTCAGAATTGGTTCATGTCGCACTTCCATCCGCCATTTTGGGCAACGTTTGGACATTTTAGACGTAAAAACACAAAGAAAGACGTCACATTTTGAAGCGAATTTTATTTCAATTCATAGTCTTTTCAATTCCCTACGGATCGGTATCAGCAACACAGGTGATAGGTAGGAAAGGTTTACAAAAACACTCGTCTGAGAGTATGATCCTCTGTGGTACACAGCGTTGGAGAGTGACCCATATGTTATGCAAGTCAGCCTTGGTGTATCGCGGTGTCGTGCCGCCGGGAGCCATACAGTCGCACCTTCGTTATTCGCTGTCGCGTTATTGTAGTGCTCATAAAATTATTACATACACTTCTAGATTCTGAAAGGAGTCGAAAAGAAATTGCTAAGCAAAAAGTCCTCGGACTGGCGTAAGCCTTAGCTGGCCCGCGCACTAGCGTGCGCGGGCCAGCTATGGCTGACGCCGGTCCGAGGACTTTTGGCTCACCGGGCATCCCCCTCAGCAGGACGGTCAGAGACTTGTACGCGTTATATCAGATACCGCGGTGTGCTGGAGCGCGTAATACTGGCGCGTATTGCTCATCTGAGAGAAATGTCAGCGTATAACCGTATGAACAGCAGAACTGATAGATCGTTTTCGCGTCTCTCTTTGATCAAGCCATCCTGAAATTTTCATATATCATGATGTCGGAGTCATACGTCTCAATAACTGATAATATAATGATGTACACACGTCATATAGCCCTTTGTCGGTTGTAGCAATTTATATTTATTATTTGTAGAAGTTCAGTGTTCTTTTCTCATTTTATGCGTACATTTCTGTGATCGCTGTTTGGGCAATCAATTAAATTTTAAAAAGTCGTTGTATGAATGGCATAAGCTAACAGCTGAAGAATTGACGGTTGCTTTGCATTTAGAAAAGGGGGTGTACAAATATTAATACGAATTCTTTTTATTGTCCATTTCTGGAAGAACTTGTTCGGTTAATATGAAAGCACAAACATCATAGCATAACGTATTAAAAAACATTTTCACAGCATATATTAATGCCGCTTTTACGAATCGCATGCCCACATTAACAAGTAAATCATTCACATTTGTTTCGTTTAGTGTTTATGAGCTTTTTACGAGGTTTTGTCTTATGTTGATCAAAAAGATAAAGGCATTTACATGGCAGACTTTGCCGTAGGATATGCACTTAGTGTAACAAATGCAATTCTGGTGCAAATCGAAGTACCTGGTGGAGGTGGCGTAGAACTGCACGTTCCAACTTTTTGTTTTGACCAAGACTTGAAGTCTTATGCAAAACAAAAAGTAGGAACGTGCACTGTCCCCATCACGACTTGAAGCCTTGGGCAAAACAAAAAGTAGGAACGTGCACTGTCCCCATCACGACTTGAAGCCTTGGGCAAAACAAAAAGTAGGAACGTGCACTGTCCCCATCACGACTTGAAGCCTTGGGCAAAACATAAAGTAGGAACGTGCACTGTCCCCATCACGACTTGAAGCCTTGGGCAAAACAAAAAGTAGGAACGTGCACTGTCCCCATCACGACTTGAAGCCTTGGGCAAAACATAAAGTTGGAACGTGCACTGTCCCCATCACGACTTGAAGCCTTGGGCAAAACATAAAGTAGGAACGTGCACTGTCCCCATCACGACTTGAAGCCTTGGGCAAAACATAAAGTAGGAACGTGCACTGTCCCCATCACGACTTGAAGCCTTGGGCAAAACATAAAGTAGGAACGTGCACTGTCCCCATCACGACTTGAAGCCTTGGGCAAAACATAAAGTAGGAACGTGCACTGTCCCCATCACGACTTGAAGCCTTGGGCAAAACATAAAGTAGGAACGTGCACTGTCCCCATCACGACTTGAAGCCTTGGGCAAAACAAAAAGTTGGAACGTGCACTGTCCCCATCACGACTTGAAGCCTTGGGCAAAACAAAAAGTAGGAACGTGCACTGTCCCCATCACGACTTGAAGCCTTGGGCAAAACATAAAGTAGGAACGTGCACTGTCCCCATCACGACTTGAAGCCTTGGGCAAAACAAAAAGTTGGAACGTGCACTGTCCCCATCACGACTTGAAGCCTTGGGCAAAACATAAAGTAGGAACGTGCCCTTTCACCACAACGACGTGAAGTTTTCGGCAAAACAAAAAGCTGGAACCATCACTTTCACCACCACAACTAGAAGCCTTGGGCGATGCAGATAGAACGAGCACTTCCATCACTAAAACTTTCACGTGGGGAGTGGGTGGGTGGGTAAGTATGGAGGTAGTCCGAAATATCTAGAAACCCTCCCCCCACCCCCCCACCCCCACCCCACCCCACCCCCCACCCCCCCACCCCCACCCACTCCCCTGATTTGCCTTTGAAAACTTGAGTTAGCCCTTTGGCTATCGTTAGCGCTCTTTGTTGCTATGATTCCGGCATGATTCCAGGGTGTTGTTATTCCGGCAGGAATCATCGCGACAAAAGCGCTACCGACAACCAAAGGGTTAATTATTCTGTTCTTAAGTTCCGTAAAATGCCCACTTACTACGTAACTAGCATTATTCTCCGTATGACGCACACACAATAAGACCACAATTACCAATGCTTCTAAAAAACAAGACGCAGTGTATGCGAGTCATTTATGTGCGCTAGTCTGTGATTTTGCACCTGACGGTTTCCGCCGTCAGGTCGAAAGTCTCAGACCTGCACACGATTGGTCAGAATGACGTCAAGTTGTTATTAAGTCCCTTCTAAGCGCCGTATGTGCGTATGTATGTATGTATGTGCGCGCATATGTGTGTATGTATGTATGTGTGTGTATGTATGTAAACAAGAGAATCTCCGACATTTCTGTACACACAAGCTTGAAACTTGGCGAAATACTTTCTTAAGTGGGTGGCTAAGAAAGCCTCCGAGCATATTGTAATTGAATGTCTCATTGAAGACATAAACAACAGTTTATAGGAAGTCGGTTAACGCAGATTAGAGTCCGTAATTTTTGTCATATTTACTTGAACTTTTGCATATAGTTAGTTTCCACAAAGACATTGAGTTCGTTAGCCAGTTTTGTATCCTTTCAACTTTTTTTTAGTAAAAATTAATTCTGTTCAGAAAAAAATTAAAACACTAAAAAAAAACTTTATTTCTAGAGAAAGTCAGACAGTGGCGGTGACGTAAAAGAGGCAGCTCGGTAACCACGCAGACACTGACATAATACTCTAAATATGACGTCATTTTCTCTCTCGCGCGCGGCTCTCTCTCTCTCTCGCGCGGCTCTCTCTCTCTCTCTCTCTCTCTCTCTCTCTCTCTCTCTCTCTCTCTCTCTCTCTCTCTCTCTCTCTCTCTCTCTCTCTCTCTCTCAAAAAAGACTTATCTCCAGGAGGAATAGATCCTTATGCGCCCTCCAGGCGCATGAGGATCTATGCCTCTTAGAGATGTTTGGAGCGCGCGCACACACACGCACTAACACGTACACACACATCGACTCGCATTCAGAAGAGCATGCAGGTGACCCGTGTACTTAGTATATCATGTAGCTAGATAAAGACAACCTGCTTTTACACACATTATAGCAAGACTGATATAGTACCGTGAAGTTCTAGTTTTGTCACCATTTTCTCAAGCCTATGAAGCGAAAGTAAAACTCATATCATGTAAAATATAAAAACTAAAACTTACGTCATGATAAATGACGTTTGACAAATCAATGACGCTGTTGTTGTTGTTGTTTCTTGATTTTTAACGTCTCTCGCCACAACGAGGTGATTGGAGACAGGTAGATTATTATGATTATAGGATAAAACATATCATCACATATCATCAACATATCAATGACGCGTATGTCCTGCGCCCCTTATAGAACTCACTGACGCATTGGCAGATCTGCGAGACTTTTTAAATAGGAGATAATTCAACATCAGAATCAGATCAAAGACAACAGGTAGAGACCACTGACAGCAAGGACAGTTCTCATATATAAAGGGACTTTGTGGGTTATGGTTCCTCCCATCTTGTTTTTGCTTGGAGTGTCTTGAGTGAAAAGTGGACAGAGCGTTCGTTTTCAGCTCGTCATAGTAATCTCTAGCGCTGAAGCGACGGACCTTGAGATCAAAGGTGTGTTTGTTTGTCTGTTTGTTTATTTGTTTGTTTGTTTGTTTGTTTGTTTGT
Organism: Semisulcospira habei; assembly: GCA_036245525.1. Lineage (NCBI taxonomy): Eukaryota > Metazoa > Mollusca > Gastropoda > Semisulcospiridae > Semisulcospira > Semisulcospira habei. Next base: position 282,561,481 of record BTPG01000001.1, read on the forward strand.
GTGTGTGTGTGTTTGTTTAGGTGTTAGGTGTTTTGTTTTACTTTCTTTTTTGTTTGTTTGTTTGTTTGTTTATTTGTTTGTTTGTTTATTTGTTGGTTTGTTTGTTTGTTTGTTTGTTTGTTTGGTTGGTTTGTTTGCTTGTTTGTTTGTTATGGGGAGTTTTGGTTTCTTCTCGGTTTTTAGATGGCTTTGATATGCTTCGCTTTGTTTCATATCGTTTCGTTTCGTTTACTTTTCTTTCCCTTTCCTTTCCTTTCTTTTCTTTTCCTTTCCTTTCCTTTCCTTTTCTTTTCTTTTCTTTTCTTTTTTATTCTTTTCTTTTCATTTCTATTCTTTTTTTCTTTTCCTTCATTTCTTTTACATTCACATTAATGCTAACATCTTTAACATTCAGCTTGCTCCCTTACCCACCCATACTTCATTGTTCTTCTCGAATTCTGACCCCAGACATCTCCCCGTATCGATCGCATACTAGCATCTACACCCAATTTCTTTCATCTGCGAGTTGCGTAGATTCTCATGAGCCCCTGCAAGGCAGGGGCTCATGAGAATCCACGCCTCTTGCAGTGAAAGATAGCACTTCATATCTATACAGTTTCTCTCCACACACGGAGAAAGTCTAAGGGGAATTATATGGAGACCATAGCGACTAAATTGGCAAGCGAACCATTCCAACGCCTTGAACAGAAGACAGTGTTTAGGTGGTTTGTCATCCTTGACTGCTTTTGCGGCATAGAAAACGAGGTCTTGAGGAAATTTTACGATACAGTGTACTGAGCACGGCCGGAAGAGGGTAGTGATTTCTATTTCTTGTTATTTCTTGGGTGATGTAAATTAGGGATTTTGGGACTCGGGTGGGTTTTTTTTTGTGTGTGTGTGTCCTTTTTTTGTTGTTGTTCAGGTTGTGTTGTTTTGGGGTTTGGGGGTTAGGTTTGGCTTGGCTTGGTTTGGCTTGGCTTAGTTTGGCTTGGGTTTGAGTTTGGGTTGGGTTGGGTTGGTTGGGTTGATTTAAATTGGGTTTAGTTGGCTTTGGGTTGGGTTAGGTTATTTTGGTTGGGTTTGTTTGGTTTGATTTGGTGCGCTGTGGTTTGCGTTGGGTTGGTTTGGTTTGGTTAAGTTTGGTTTGCTTTGCTTTGGCTTGGCTTTGACTGAATTGAATTGGCTTGGCTTGGCTTGGCTTGGTTTGATTTGACTAGGCTTGGTTTGTATTTTATCTTTTCTGTGGTGTGGGGTTTCTTTCCTCTTATTTTGTTCTGCTTTGAGTTCATTTTTTCTTTTATCTTAAACTACACATTCAGAGTCGTTTTCCTGATTGTGCATTATTTTTAAGGTATAAGCTAAAGATATGTTAATTTGTTTTGCCCGTGAATACATTATATTCAATATAATTTCGTTGTCTTTCCTTCTATACTGACGATCAATAGAAGTACGACAATTTTAGAATCATCGGAAACACCTAAGTCCAAAAATGTCGCATTTCTTTATATTAGCTCGTCAGTATATTTGTGTTTTGACGGTGTGGACATGTGCGTGGGTTTTTTCTTCGTCCTTTTTGCTTTAGATTTTTTTTACTACGAGTGTTTTTGCATGCATCGACAACAGCCACACGTAAACACAAATTATTTTCGTGTGGGTCTGTTCTATTGGACCTTAACTCATTCTACCCCAACACCGAAATCCCCAAATTTTGCCGTTGTCCTCTGAAGACTGCACTCTAGTGCAGGACACAGATCGACCATGATAGTTCAAGGGTGATGCCAGAATAGCTTGGCGCCCATAGGCGCCAAGCTATTCTGGCATCACCCTTGAACTATCATGGTCGATCCGTATCTTGCTGTGGTGTGTCTGGGGTAGAATGCGTTAAGGCGTACAGACGTAAGGTATAAAAAAAAATCACAGACCGACACACATCCTGCGATCGACGGAAGATATCACACTATCGTCCAATGATAAACACGTCCATTACGCAAAATTTCCGGTCAGTAATATGTGTGCAATTTCTTAAGCACGTGTAATTGCGCAAGTACTCTTAATATCACCTTTGATGTAATTTTTTATGACATCACGCGCCCGCACTGAACATGACCTTTGTTAATACTCTCGGATCACCACTACCTTAGTGTTTTTGTATTGACAGGGGGAAAAAAAGCGAATTTCCCTAGAATGCAAGTGGCGTAGAAGAGTGGCATATAACCTCATAACGCGGGGGCTCATGAGGTTCTGTGCTTCTTGTTGGTATTTATTTATATCTGTGTTGATTTTAAGGACGGAGTTGTCGAGTATTGGATTTGCGATATGTTTAAAGTGCGAAGTTTACGTCACTGGCTGGGCCGGTTAGTTCCGGTTAGTACCCGGGTTTCTGCTGCCTTTTGGTCGTAATGGAAGGAACGCTCCTGCGTACGAAGGTCGTAATGGAAGGAACGCTCCTGCGTACAAAGGTCGTAATGGAAGGAACGCTCCTGCGTACAAAGGTCGTAATGGAAGCTCCTGCGTACAAAGGTCGTAATGGAAGGAACGCTCCTGCGTGCAAAGGTCGTAATGGAAGGAACGCTCCTGCGTGCAAAGGAGTTGAAAGAGCAAAAAGAAAATCTTACATTTTACGACATTTAATAACTTCATCATTTAACTCATTCGGCCCGCGACGCACCACAGCAAGACATGGCTCGACCATGATAGTCCAAGAGTGGTGGCAGCCTTGGACTATCATGGTCGATCTGTCTCCTGAACTGTAATGCGGTCCTCGGAGGATAACTCCAAAATGTGGGCATTTCGTACCTCGGGCACAATAAGTTGAGTTAGCCACTGTGCCCAGCATTATTGCAAGACGGAATAAAACGCATTAAGAAAGGAAATTTGGCAAACTGTTAACCCTTTCCCGCCAGGAAATCCGACGGGTTCCCTATGTCGTCTTGCCTCAATTGACCCCTTCACTGCCGAGAAAAAGTGAACACGATCCAACTGCAAGTGACATAGATCCTCATGAGAATCTATGCGGCCTCTCGCTGAGACCAATTTGTATCCACGGTTTTGGCTGTTGGTCGTAACAAAGATTTCAGAAAGCACAATGTATGTACAGTGGCGGGGAAGGGGTTAAGGTCTTTCTTCTCTCCCTGTAGCACGATCCATGAAAAAGGGCACGAGTATCCTAGGTTCTTACCGCCACTGATACGTACGTGTTGATGGAACTCTTCCACGTGAAAGAAAAAGGAGGGCAGAAAAGTGTCTCATTTTAGTTTCTTCTATATTACAAGCACTGGCAGTCAACCCTTTTGGTCTAGTTTTTTTTTTTTTTTTTTTTTTTCTCAATTTATGACACTCAAACTTCATAAATTATCAAGACCAAAGGGTTGACTGCCAGTGCATGTAATTTTGAAGAAGCTACCAAGTAAGTAGGAAAAAGTACTGTCAGGGGAGAGAATGTGCACTATCAACAATGATCATAGATCTAGTTTGGTCAAAGCACACACACACACACACACACACACACACACACACACACACACACACACACACACACACACACACACACACACACACACACACACACACAAGATATTCATTGCTTCCAATCATTTACTTAGCGCATCCCTCTTTCCTATTTGTGTGTGTGTGTGTGTGTGTGCGTGCGTGCGTGCGTGCGTGCGTGCGTGCGTGCGTGTGTGTGTGTGTGTGTGTGTGTGTGTGTGTGTGTGTGTGTGTGTGTGTGTGTGTGTGTGTGTGTGTGTGTGTGTGTGTTTTGACCAAACTAGATCTATGAGCATTGGTCGATAATGCACATTCTCACCCCTGACAGTGCATTTGCCTACTTACTTTGCAGTTTCTTCAAAGAATATGACTTTTCTGTATCAGAAAGTAAGACATACTAAGAACATTTTTAAGTAGATGTTTGGAGAAAGTCTCTTTAACTCTTAAACTCCCAGAACTAAATGACTTCCATTCGATAGAATGGAAGTCATTTAGTTCTGGGAGTTTAAGAGTTAATAGTACTGATCCCACTGACTAAATGTCGATCAAATCACCTCGCTTTAACCATAACACCCTGGAGAAAAAGAAGGAAAAAAACGCCTACGTACCATGTCTGCAAGTTAAAGCGTTATTATAGCGTCATTAATTGCCACAAAGTCTGCACAGCCAGTTACAATATTCGATGGTAGGATTTCGAAACACATGAAAGCGGCGAGTCGATGGCGGACTTAGATAGAAATGAGGACAGCCTAGCTGATTGGCTCAAAATACGGGGGGCCTTGATAGAAAATAAGAGGCGCGCTGATTGGCCCGGTATACGGGCCCTAGACACGAATATGACTTCGAAAGCCCTGGATATTTTTAACTCTATGGGGCCAATCAGTTGCGGTGTATTGCGAACCATGCGGCTTCAAAGTCATCACGCGGGTTGTCTTAGTCCAAGTCACTCGCGGCCCAGGCTGCTATTACCATATAAAGACACATCATGAGACAAGGCAGGATGCCGATTTAAATCTACAACAGACATAGAGTCTCATGAGCCCCTGCAAAGCAGGGGCTCATGAGAATCTATGTCTCTTGTAGATCTAAATCGGCTTCCGTTTTTAGCAGGCGTTATTCAGGGAAAAGTGTTCACAGTCCTTCGTTCATTCCCCGCCATTTGCAAGACGCATCTACTCAACGTCGGGTCGAGTATCTTTTGTTTCCTGGGGTATCTCTCATCCAGCGAGGTCATCGACCAACAGGTCTTCAAGCATAGATCCTCAAGAGCTCAGCCTAGGAGACCGTGTGGGTGCTCATGATGATCCGTGGGCGTTCAAACTTGTTATGTATTCCACAACATCAAAGTGGGCTGTCCCTGCTGCACAACAGGAAGACACTAGCCGTTAAAGGATTCTGCCAAATCGCGCGGACAAGCCCAAAAACGTTAAACTCCAGCAGTTCAAAGGGGTTAATTAACCGGCCTTTCACGTCTGCAGGCCAACTGGATCGTAACCCAGAGTTCACTTCAGTTAGTTCAACGTGCTGGATTTCTGTCTCTGTCTCTGTCTCCGTATGTCTGTCTGTCTGCCTCTCTCTGTCTCTGTCTGTCTGTCCGTCTGCCCGTCTGTCTGCCCGTCTGTCCGTCCGTCTGTCTGTCTGTCTGCCTCTCTCTCTCTCTCTCTCTCTCTCTCTCTCTCTCTCTCTCTCTCTCTCTCTCTCTCTCTCTCTCTCTCTCTCTCTCTCTCTCAAGGCAAGTTTGAAAACTGGTCCTGTTACCAATAACTTCTACCGTTGGAAAATAAAGGTTCATTGTTCCTTGTTCATTGTTCTCTCTCTCTCTCTCTCTCTCTCTCTCTCTCTCTCTCTCTAAAGGCCCATACGCGTTTCTCTCAATATACCTATAGATATCGCATCACAAACTAGAACTGTATTCTAGTGATTGTTCGACACCATCGCAGTTTAGAATGCAAAAAGCCCTCAGGCCGACTTCACAGACTTACATGGGCAGCGTACGGCTAACAAGTTAAACTGTTTTCTAATGACCTCGAAGGACAAGTCTCTGCCTACTAAGCAAAACGTCCAAGAGCCGAGGTCCCTCTTATGTTGGCCAGCGCACGACCAGCGGTTTTCTAAGAAATATACGGAACGTGTCGAAGACAATAAACAAAAGGTCCTCGGTCCAACGCCCACATTATGGCGCGCGCACTTCCGTGCGCGGGCCATCTCAGGTGGACGGCCGCGCGAGGAACTTTCCTAACTTAAAGAGATAGACCGACCGTGACGAGCACATAGAAGGGTTCAATACTGCATTTTGATAGCTTGGCACCTGCTTGTCTTATGGTCATCTCACTACTACAAGTCTCGCAAAAATTATCTGCGGGTCACAAGCTGCAGGTTAGTGCCTACAGTTATCTTCCTCTGTAAATTGGGCATTTGATCGGGATCAGTCTATCTGCAGCATTTTGGCGCAGACTGTGAAAAGAATCGAACGCCAACATACTTTGAGAGAAGGATCGTCGTGGTACTAACATTATTTTGTTCAGGTTTTGCGCAGCAATAAATTCGTATATTGCGCAGACACTTTCAGTGGAAGTTCCGACAACAGAGTGTTTTGTTGGGTTTTTAATCACTAGATTGTAATAGTTTATTTTAATCACTAGATTGTAATAGTTTATTTTAATCACTAGATTGTAATAGTTTATTTTAATCACTAGATTGTAATAGTTTATTTCATTCATAAGTGCATTCACAACAAAACATTTTCATCAAACAAAACAAGCTATGAGAACATTAATTTTTATTATTGCTTATAGTCACTTTTTCAATTACTCGGGTTATTTTTCAACCGGGGAGGTGATACAAAAAGGACTGAGTCAGATATGATCGAAAGACATATAAGCATCACGCACGCGCGCGCGCGCGCACACACACACACACACACACACACACACTCACACACACACACACACATACACACACACACACACACACACGCACGCACGCACACACACACACACACATACACTTATTAGCAGCTATGTTAACTCATTCGAGTCGTGCCGCCTCCGGATACGCGGCTTAAACCGTGTATCAGGAGGCGGCATGTCTCGAAGGAGTCTTTTTAAAAAAACAAGGATACATTTGAACGTGTTTTCAGCAACCACATTTTTTAAGGGAAAAAAATATGGTGATAAAAGACATGCGCTTTCTCAAGAGTCTTGAAGAGCAAAAAGTGTAACCTGTCATTCAAGACCATCATTTAGGTGGCTACAGCCACCTAAATGATGGTCTTTAATTACACGTGATCTCACAAAATCAGGTCTACTGAACTGCATGAAAGGACTCTTACGTCACTGAGGCTCTAAAGTCAACCACCAACTTAAATGATTGCCCTTGAGCACAAAATAAGATGGGATGAACAATAACCCACAAATTCCCATCTATATGAGAGCTGTCCTTGCTGTCAATGGTCTCTCTACCTTTTGCGGTCTTTGACCTGATTCTGATGTTGAATAATCTCCTATTGAATTAGTCTCGCAGCTCTGCCAATGCGTCAATGAGTTCTATAAGGGGCGCAGGACATACGCGTCATTGATTTGTCAAACGTCATTTGTCATGACGTAAGTTTTAGTTTTTACGTAAGTTTATATTTTACGTGATATGAGTTTCACTTTCGCTTCATAGGCTTCAGAAAAAGGTGACAAAACTAGAACTTCACGGTGCAATTTCAGTCTTGCTATAGTTTGTGTGAAAGCAGGTTGACTTTACTACATTATATACTAAGTACACGGGTCACCTGCATGCTCTTCTGAAAGCGCGTCGATTTGTGTGTGCGTGTTAGTGCGTGCGTGCGCGCTCCAAACATCTCCAAGATGCATTGATCCTCATGCGCATGAGGATCTATTCCTCCTGGAGATTCGCGCATGTTTGTGAGAGAGAGAGAGAGAGAGAGAGAGAGAGAGAGAGAGAGAGAGAGAGAGAGAGAGAGAGAGAGCGCCGCGCGCGAAAGAGAATGACGTCATATTTAGAGTATTATGTCAGTGTCTGCGTGGTGACGGAGTTGCCTCTTTTACGTCACCGCCACTGTCGGACTTTCTCTAGAAATAAAGGTTTTTTAGTGTTTTAATTTTTTTCTTAACAGAATTATTTTTTACTAAACAAGTTGAAAGGATACAAATTCTGGCTGACAAACTCATCCAATGTCTTTCTCCAAACTAGCTATATTCAAAAGTTCAAGTAAATATAACAAAAATTACGGACTCTAATCTGGGTCAACCGACTTCCTATAAACGGTTGTTTATGTCTTTAATGAGACATTCAATTACAATATGCTCGGACGCTCTCTTAGCCACCCACTTAAGAAAGTACTTCGCCAAGTTTCAAGCTTGTGTGTACAGAAATGTCGGAGATTCTCTTGTTTACATACATACGCACACACATACATACATACGCACACACATACATAAGCACACACATACATACGCACATACGGCGCTTCGTGCCAAATGTACGTTTAGCAGCAAGGTTAGCGTAACTAGACATGATGTTTTGTTTTTTTATCTTTGTTACTTCAATTGTTAGAGGTTTAGCCTGCCCGCCTTTGACATCATGGACATGCTATTAAATTCGCCCCACCGCGACCCGTCCTTAAAAGTCCCTTCTATAAATAGAAGGGACTATTAAAAAAAAAACCGCCCTTAACCTTTTAAGGAAGGGCCTTGATCTTTCCGCCAACCTCCTACCAGTCTCATAATCCCTCAGGCTTAACGAAAAGGTGGCGTGGTTAATATTACGATTACATAATGACACGCTGGCGTTAGGTTAGTCTTTGAAGTGTTACAATGTCTTCCGCTAGTTACAGCCTTTGACTGCGTTTTATGAATAATTGACCATAATCAACTTTTTGGAGACACGGAAGTCACGTGCGTGATGGGTTCTGATTGATTCACTCGTGATAATGCCCTTCGGAAATTCGTGTAGAGTTTGTAACACAAGGGCTGAGGCCACGAGTCTTTCCCGGGGAAATCAAGAACAAGGTCGTTCAAATTCTCAAAAAGATATCATTGTTCTTCGTGATGATGTCTTAAACTGTCTTATCTGTTTTATCTTTTTTATAACACACAATAAAAGTAAGCACAAAAAATACACGCACACGCAAAATCTCCCTCCACACGCACACACACACACACACACACACACACACACACACACACACACACACACACACACACACACACACACATACACACACACAGACACAGACACAGACACACACACACACACACACACACACACAATTCTAAACTGCAGAATGGGGTGGGTTTTCTCCCTATCAAAGGCAACACTAACAGAGATCGCATGTTTTTCCGGGCTTTTAATCCACTGTTTTCATGTGAACACGTGCAATTTCTACCTACCATTTGATTTCCAAACAACGTCTATTTCCGCACTCGGGAAAATGAAATTATGAAAAATAAAAATAATAAATGCAAAATATTGTGACACTCTACAACAACGAGCAATAAGTCCACACAGCGGTAACGTTCAAAATCACATACCATCATACACACATATTAAATTGATACAGTGTGGACCCTACCCCTTTCCCAAACCCTTCCAAATGCAAAAGGGCTTTAGGATAGATTTAGTATGAGATTACCTCCACTGAAGCAACAGTGACCGTCCGAGCTGAGGTGATAATAATTATACGCGCGGATAGCAAACGGACACTAGGATTTATTTCACTCTGATTGACCGGACAATGACACGGAGTTTGTTGTCTCCGTACTCCGCCGCACAACCAGCACATCATCTTGGCGAGTAGTTACCATATAACGCGTCATCTGAACGATCGGGTGTTGAGAGTCCGAAATAGCTCAGGCGGTTAAACGTCGGAGCAAGAGAGCGAAGGGAATCGCCGGGTCGTGGATTCGAATCCCGTCCCGGCCCCGGTAACTGGACTTGCAATCCAGGGGGAAAAAACGGATTTGCTCAATCGCATGTCCGTTGAAAGGTCCTGGTAAATCAAAGTGGCACAGCTGGAGTGCGCCTGAGTTGATCAGTGTTCAGGTCGTACTCCACAGGCAATAGATTTCCCTGTCCCCCATAACCCGCCCGTCAGGGCCCGTCCAGGATCACCTCGGTGCTGTGGACGTTAAACCCGAACTAACCAACCATCGGGTGTTGTATACTACTTCATGTACCAAAGCCTCCGGGACTCTATCGCCGCGTTATCTGGTTGGTCGTTAAGCAGTGCTGTCGCAATGGAAACTGTCATACAAATTGTGTTTAACGTTATTTGCTACCATGAAGGAGACTTCAAAGAGGATCCCGGGAAAGGTCTGAACAAAGTTTGACTGCATCAGAGTTCAAACCCACGTCACTGCGGACGACTGTCCAATGCTACACTCCCTGAGCTACCCTGACGACAGAATGCTATGCTGGAGTGTTTTGTCTACAATTTTATTATGTTTTGGTGTGACGAGCGTCTTAATTTTAAAGGCGCGTGCCTTCATAAGTACGGAACTGATAATTTCCAATATACTCAGTTAATTATTTATCAAGATGCACGTCTTAACCCCTTGCATGTCGGTAGCACTTTTTGTCGCAATGATTCCTGTAGAAATCATTGCGACGAAAACCGCTTCCGACACACACATGTTTAACACATTCTGCTCCAGGACCGAAATCCGCAAATTTTGAAGTTGCCCCCTGGAGACTGTATTACACTTCTGGAAACAGATCGAGCGTGATCAGTTCAAGGGTTGTGCCAGAATAGCTTGGCGCCTATGGGCGCCAAGCTATTCTGGCACAACCCTTGAACTATCACGCTCGATCCGTGTCTTGTCGTGACGTGTCGGAGATAAATGAGTTAAGACGTCAGGTAACACGCAATTCAGTTAAAAATGCTGGTGCCGCAATTCACATACATAAAACCGTTTCGTCTTTTTCAATACAGTTGAGTCATGTTTGCATTGGGGAGGGGGGGGGGGGGGGGTTGGGAGGGGGGGATAGCGGAAAGAAAGGCATACAGAGAAGAACGAAAGGCAAAAAATAAAATGTAGAAACTTCACTTATGCAACATGACATCACATGTCTCTTTCAACGATTCAAAAGGAATTCAGTACAGTTAATTGTTATCCAACGAAGAGTGGTTTCATCAGCTGTAAACGCAAAACTGTCTCCACCTCTCTTTAAAAAAAAAATTTAAAAATTTGTTTAAAAAACCGGTGTGTGATTTTTCACTTACTTGTTACCTATGGCGTAGATCCGTAAGGTCCAATACCACAGATCATTAAAAAAGAAGTTTTTAGATATCCGTCCCATCCCTACCTCACCAGTCAAACCTCTTAACAAAAATCGATTTTCGAAAGAAAGAAAAAATTCAAAAGACATCGGACGTTGAAAGACAAAGTAATCTGAGTAGCAAACAACACTCGTCTTAACCCCTCCCCCCTCCTCCCCTGCCAGAGCACAGCGAACCAACACCCTACTGCAAGAGGCACAGATCCTCATGAGCCCCCGCAGTTGCGGGGGCTCATGAGGATCTATGCCTCATGCTGGAACCAACTTTGCATCCACGTTCGTGGTTTTAGATACGATTTCAACAACACAATCTGCGGCCACTTGCCATGGAAGCATAATACAGCACTTACGTGCCAGAGGCATAGATGCTCATGAGTCCCTGCGTACGCAGGGACTCATGAGCGTCTATGACTCTTGGTAGTTCCATTTGCGTCTGTGTTTCCTCAGTCAAAGTAAGTGTGGGATATTCGATCCCATTCGGACCGCAGACGTATCTTCTTGTCCTTTCTGTTCCGATTTCCTTTCCTGCGATCTGTCTCGATCAGACGTGTGGTCGAGGGGGCTACAGTTTTGGGATGCTGTCTGGGTCACGTGATTAGCCCAGCCAATCATCGGTTACGTCGGGACTTTAGGTTTGCGTTGACCCATTGATTTTGTTGTCATCCTCGTGACGTCATGATACGGGTCAGAAGAGGAGGCAATCTCTTGTCACATGTACTAGAGTGGAGTACGTTGAAAGGTCGCGGGTTTTCTGGAACTTTTTTTTTTTCCATTTTGGAGAAAGAGTGATGGGGAGGGAGGCTTGACTGCGAGAGGCCACAAATAAAGAAGAGTATTCAATGGTGCTGCGGCAACTCCGTGTGCTTATATTCATAAGTGGACGCCACCTAGTGGACAGTTACCGTCCCTGACTTAAGCGATCATTGGGTGATATTTTAGTGCGGGACTAAGAATGCACCCATTAAAATCATTGAAACATGAAGAGACTAGTTCTTTTTAATAGTGTTGCGGTCGGGCGTTGCGCGAGTGGCGACTGATTGGCGGAGGCTTTATCTGTTCAGACGTTTTTTTGTCTTTCATCTTCGGACTTTTACTTCAAGATTTATCAGAGTTTTGAATTGCCCCTTCGTGGGATAAATAAATCTTTTTCGACTTGACTTGACGTGCCAAGCTAATTTTTTCTCTTTCTTTTTTTATTTTATTTTAAAATGCCGTTCGAGTTAGCAGGAACATAAAATCTGTCTCCTTTTATTGTACAAATTTCAGAAGTCAACTGTCGAGAACGATTACTTGGGAATTCCAAAGTTTGTATGTCACAGGAAAAAGGCGGAAATGCAGACACTACAGCCACGGGAAAAGCCAGAGTCGTAGAAGTAGTAAAGAGAAAGATTAGATCTAAACATCAACTATTCCCACTGAAGCCATTACTCACTGCGGTATAAGCTCTCAGAACTGTTTGCAATCAAAGCGGGACAGACGATGCGCTGGTCTGCGCTTTTGGACCTAACGGCCGGAGGCCGTCAGGTCCAGAATCACAGACCAGCACGCGGGCAATCACCGCACGTCATTATAGCGTGATGCCAGCTTCTTTTCTGCTTGGATTTGACGTAATCCGTACAAAGGGCAAGGGTTGAATCTTGTTATTGACGAGCCGTGAGACAAGATGTCCAGGGAGGGATGAAAACGGGAATGGCGACTTTCTCTCTCTCTCTCTCTCTCTCTCTCTCTCTCTCTCTCTCTCTCTCTCTCTCTCTCTCTCTCTCTCTCTCTCTCTCTCTCTCTCTTTCTCTAATTCTCTCTCTCTCTCTCTCTCTCTCTCTCTCTCTCTCTCTCTCTCTCTCTCTCTCTCTCTCTCTCTCTCTCTCTCTCTCTCTCTCTCTCTCTCTAGTCTCTCTCTGCGTTCTCTACGTCAGCCTAAGCTATTAAGTTATGTCATGCGCACAGCGATCTCGGGGCAACTTCAGCCTGAGGATACTTTGCTTACTTACTGGGAGTGTCCTGTTAAACTGCTCTGCTCCAGGGCAGGTTTTAATTGCACACGAAAATGAACATAAAACTTAAACGAAAATCGTTGCTACAACAAGTTATCAATGTTTTCTTGCCTCAGCTAAAACGTTTCTATCCCAGCAGCACTAAATCTTCGGGCCCACGACGGCCGCAGTGGGCCCGCGCACAGACGTGCGCGGGCCCACTGCGGCCGTCCTGGGCCCGAGGACCTTTGCTTATTGGGTACTCTGCTAACAAAGGTTTTCTGCTGCCCCTTGTACTCAGTTGGGAAACTCTCCTGCGTACGAAGGAGAATAAAAGCAGAAAAGTCTTCCATTTGACGACAGTCAGACTTCATCAGATAAGTTAGCTTTTTTGTCCAGAATTACTTTGTAGGACATAAAAAAATCTTTTTTTTTAATGAAAAAGATGCTTCATTCATTCATTCATTCATTCATTCATTCATTCATTCATTCATTCATTCATTCATTCATTCATTCAAATTCATTCATTCATTCATTCATTCATTCATTCGTTTATTCATTCATTCATTCGTTCGTTTATTCATTCATTCATTCATTCATTCATTCATTCATCCATTTATTCAATCGTTCGTTCGTTCATCATTCATTCATTCATTCATTCATTTGTTTGTTCATTCATTCATTCATTCGTTCGTTCATTCATTCATTGATTGATTCATTTATTCATTCATTCATTCATTCATTCATTCATTCATTCATTCATTGTGTCTTTCTTCTTTCCTCATTTTCCTTATTTTCCTCAATTCAGTGTTCTTAGGTTTTTCAACCTAACGCTTTGCTTAAATATCTATCTAGCGTGTCTCAGTCCTTCACAGTGCTGGAAAGAAAATCAAACTAGTGATGACGGTCACGCTTAACGACAATTACTGTCGGCTCTAGTCGACCATGAATGAAGACAACGTTTAACTCCTGCACCGCCAGTGCGCACACATGGTGCTCCCGAAATCATCGCAAATTCAACGTCAAATTTGAAGGAACAAATACATGAAGTGTTATCAGCAAGAGGCATAGATCCTCATGGGCCCCCGCAACTGCGGGGGCTCATGAGGATCTATACCTCTTGCATTTGAGTCGCGGTCACCTTTAACTCAGCAGTGAAGGGGGCTAACCTCTGCGCTACCAGTAGCCGGGCACACAATTGTGTTCCCGAAATTATACAATTTCAGTTCAACGTCAAAAAAGGTCCCATCCGTCCTAGAAACGTGGATAGAAACTAGGACTAGGAATGGAATGTAGATCTTTATCGGACCCCTGCCTTTTTGGGGTGGGGTTATGATGTACGCTCTTGCGGCTGCTTGTGCTTTTCTTGCAAGCGAAAGGTTAATAACGTGACACAATCACTCTGATCTACCAGACCAAGACAGAAACTGGCGCGGAGCGCGTGAAACGCAATAAATATTAACCCATTCCGCCCTGACGCACTGCAGCAGGAGATGGGTCGACCATGATCATTCAAGGGTAGTGCCAGATTAACTTGACGCCGACAGGCGCCAAGCTAATCTGGCACTACCCTTGAATGATCATGGTCGATCCATCTCCTGCAACGGGTGCATAGTCGTTAGATGACGCCTCCAAAATTTGGGAAATACGTGCGTCGGGCTGAATGAGTTAACCAGCAAATACAGAAACATGCTTTAGAATATATACTGACGAGCAAATGGAAAAAAATGCGACACTTTTGGAATCATCGGCAAACACTAAAGTGTCGCATTTCCTTTGCTCGTCAGTGTAACCGGGACGAAATAGGCTATTGTTTTTTCCTGGCTAGCCTGACTGTTTTAACAAATATTCGTAGTGTGTGTTGAAATTCAGAGTTGCTTCTGCCCCCGGCCTACGAAAAGATATGTTGCAAATTGTGCACTTGTGTGTATGTCTATTTTAAAATATTAACCCTTTGGGTGTAGGGCAGCTGTTTTCGTGGCGATGATTCCTGCAGGAATCATCGCAACTAAAACCACTACCGACACTCAAAGGATTAACAAAGGTGTTTCATTCTGGTATGTGTTGATTATTCTATTGATTCGTGTAGCCTCTTCAAGCGCCAGGCTAACAGAACCAGGCATCTTACGTCAGCTGTCATAGTCAAACCAGTTTCGCACACCATGAACGCTCCTTTCACGTGGAGAAAAAGACAAGGATTTTCCTTATGAAACCCTATACTGTGTTCAGAAAAAGATAAACACGACGTGTCCAATCGGATCCAAAATCCGTCTTGAAGAGAATATGAACAAATTTCATCTTTTCTTTTATTTCTCTGGGACGTTAGCGGTAACTGCCTTTTTTTTTTTTTTTAAATCATCTCTACGTTCGCGCATTCGCTTAGCCCTTATCATTCGGAATACACCAGTCTGTGAAATAAGTTTGACTAAAATAGTTCAAGGGTGGTGCCAGAATAGCTTGGCGCCTATAGGCGCCAAGCTATTCTGGCACCACCCTTGAACTAAAGCCATTGGTCTATATCCTTATCTGTAAGTACTATAATGTAGCTTGCATATGGCAGTGTACAAATTTTAAGCTTTTAGCCTCAGTATGATATGGGTTAGCTAGTCATCGACTGATTTTCTTGTAATGATTGTCCATTTCTTGAAAATCGAAACTTGAGTGAAGATGTTGATTACAGCATTCACCCGTAATACGCCACAGGGGGACATGGCTCGACCATGATAGTTCAAGGGAAGTGCCAGATTCGCTTGGCGCCTGGAAGGCGCCAAGCTAATCTGGCACTACCCTTGAACTATCGGCATGGTCGAGCCACCTTAAACAGCCTGCATGCATACCGCAGTCCATACAGACGTGTCTCAGAATCGCGCAAGTCATTTGAGTGAGAATCAGATTAGTCACAGCCGCTCGATGGATTGTGGTTTGTTTAGTTTTTTTCTCAACCGTCCCGTGCCGTCTGCTAGAGAACTCCCCAGATAGACCGGCCCGAGGAGTACGCCACAAGGACACTTCTATTCCAATGAGATGCTAAAGCATCTCATTTGAATAGAAGCGTACTTGTGGCGTACTCCCCTCGTGTGGGTCTTATACGGAGAATACTCCCGCAAACGGTTGCGGGTACTACATGATTCACGTCTAGATACTATTTATATTTATAAAGATGCATGACCATTTGAATTTATGTACATTTGCATACAAGCAAAGAGTGCACCAGATTACACGAACAATAGTCACAGAGTAAAGTAAAATGAAGCAGAATTCATAATGAAAGTCACAAAGCAAACCCGGTCGAATCAGTAATGTTTCTAACGATTAAATAGATTATGCTTCATAAGACACGTCAGTGTTTCTTAAATCGTTCTCGAATATGCTTAATTTGTTCCTAGTGATATTTTTACTTCGATTTATTTATTTATTGCTGCCTTTTCGTCTAACGCCGGAATTACATTTTCTTTTCATTTTTGTGTGTGTTGTTGTTGTTCTTGTTGTTGTTGTTTGATTTCTGTATTTATTTTATTCAGAACACAGAGCTCTATAAATATGTTGTGGCTGGCTATTTTTCTTGTACAGATTTCCAATAAGTAAAAAAGTTTCCATCTGTAACTCAGCTAAAATAATATCAACTTTTAATCCCTCTAATATTATGTTTATGTTGCAGGAAGAAAAAACCCACGAAAAGCAGGCTTATTTTTCATTTTTCAATCATTTCTGTCGTCGTCTTCCTTTCAGTTCCATTCCAACGTTTTAATGAGTATTTTAAAATGCAAAATGTCCTTACCTGTTTTGTGAGCAAATGAAACAGGGACTGGTTTCTCTTCTTGTTGCGGTGAGTGTTCTTCTTCCTTCCTGTCCTTCTTGTCTGCTCTTGTCTTCTGGACGGCGAAATAAAAAGCTGGCTGGAAGAAGGGTCCCCTCTGGCTCACAGGTTAATCTGCCCGTGCAGTTGCTGCTTCGAGTCTTGTAATCGAGAAAGATCCAACCCGACCACGAGTTTTATACGACCAATCTGGGATGTGCAGTAGATCAACTGACATCTGCGAGAGGCATAGATGCTCATAAGTCCCCGGGCGCTTATAAGAGGCATGGATCCTTATGAGCGCCCGCTTGCGGGGGCTCATGAGGCTCCATGTCTCTTGCTGACGCAAATTTATTTTACTTTGATCTGTGTTCTGAGACAGAGGATGGCCGGATGTCTTTAAGAGGCACAGATCCTCATGAGACCGCAGGATTGCGGCGGCTCTTGAGGATCTGTGCCTCTTGCTGATAAATTTCATTTTATTTTTATCTATGTTTTCATGCTAAGGTTGAGAGGGGGCGGTGGAACAAGGGGTGGGGAATGTGGGGGGAAGGGGGGAGCGTAGTGCCGACTGACCAGACCACACAGCTTTTGGCCGTACGAGTCTTTCTTTCTGATTCAATGACTGTCACGCAGTCCAAGAGCTACACTTCATTAATTAACGGTCACTTTGAGAACGGCTGTTCGTGACCTAATCTACGTCTGCGTCCCTCAACCGTCGGAGGTCCTAGGCCATTCAACACGCGAGCGATCAAGGCACGGGTGTCACACACAGACGGTAGCAATACTCGAAGACCCGCCGCGCGCAAGGCACTGAGAATGCTGCGAAACATTTTGCGCGCGCCAGGGCGTTGTGCGTGGGTTGTCTTCTCCGTTGCTCTGGCGCTGATTGGTGCCCGCTAGGGGGCAGCACAGGGCCCCTGTGAGCGGCCATGTTGTTGTGTAAATGAAAAGACCGGATCAGAATACAGATATGGCAAAATGGCAAAATATTGATGAAGACACTGGCACCAGTCTTAGTGTAATCCTTTCCATTGTCATCTCTTGGCATGTCTTGGGTTTTTTTTTTTTATTAGGAATATAAGAAACAGACGAGAGAGAGGAAAAAGAAGCCCTTCGGAAAAAAAACAAGACACAGCAGTTTACTCAATTTTCGTGAACAAATGGAATAAACTGTTATATCCTTTTTAAAATAATTTTTAAAAGTTTGGGAAAATCAAGCACGAAGCAGTGTATTCTGATAACGTATGTGTTTACGGTTAATGCAGTTTATATCATTTCTCTGTAAGTTCTTTGAAGTTATATTCTACTCTTGTTGTTGTTGGTGGTGTAACCCTAGTGTTCGATAAATTAGCATTTTGGAGCAGCGTCCATATCATGTCGTACTCTTCGGTTTATCTTTTCAAATGGGCTCATGTGTAGCGTCACATACCAAGAAAATCGCTCATCGATGGGCGACACGGTTTGAAACTCGTTCACTGCCGAGAGGAAATGAAACACCACTCAACTGCAACAGGCATAGATCCTCATGAACCCCCGCAATTGCGGGGGCTCATGAGGATCTATGCCTCTTTGCCCCCGCACTTTGCATCCACGACACGGTTTGAAAACCGTTCACTGCCGAGAGGAAATGAAACACCACTCAAGTGCAAGAGGCATAGATCCTCATGAGCCCCCGCAATTGCGGGGGCTCATGAAGATCTATGCCTCTTTGCCGCCGCCACTTTGCATCGACGAACGACACGGTTTGAAAACAGTTCACCCATATAACCCCACACACACATTTTGGAGGTGTCACCTAAGGGCTACGTACCAGTTACAGAAGACGATGATAATTCAAATGGTAGTGCCAGGTTAGCTTGGCGCCTGACTGCGCCGAGATGATCAGGCACTATCCTTGACTTATCATGGTCGATGCATTTCCTGGTGTACGTAGTGCTTCGGGGTTAAATGGGTTAAACCCCCAGTGTCCCTTTCTTACGACATCAAATCGTCAGCCCATGATACAGAAAACGCGCAAAAAGCACAGGACAATCCCCATCGATTGTTGTTACGTGTGTATCTTTGTTGGTTAACCCACTTAGCCCTAAAAGACTACGCCAGGATGTGGATCGACCACGATATTTCAAGATTGGTGTCAGAATAGCTTGGCGCCTCTAGGCGCCAAGCTATTCTGACACCAACCTTGAAATATCATGGTCGATCTGTCTCCAGAACTGTGATATAGACCTCAGAGGATATCTACACAAATTTAATAATTTAGTCCTCAGGGCGTAAGGGGTTAAACCACAGTCAAAGCCTCTAGGCGCCAAGCTATTCTGACACCAACCTTGAAATATTATGGTCGATCTGTCTCCAGAACTGTGATATAGACCTCAGAGGATATCTACCAAAACAAAATCAATAATTTAATCCTAGGGGCAAAGTCAGCTAAACGCGGCTAAATTTTACTATGGCCAGTCAGTTCGCCTTTTATTAATCTATTTACAAAATATCTTTTATCCTTGGCATGGTTCCGTTTGTCTTCTGCGTGCGTTGTCAAAATCAAAGACTAGTGTTCTTTGTTTGATCACTTGTGGCGTTATAGTAGTCCAAATTGCCGATTGGTTTGTCTCCTTCACTAATCTCCAGCGATAGTAGTGATAACTACATCGGTAAATCAGGCCCTTCGCCGTGTCGAGAAAAACATATTGACAGCACCCAACAGCCAGACGTAAAGATACTCATGAGCCCCCAAAAGAGGCATTGATCATCATGAGGCCCCGCGAATGCGGGGCCTCATGATGATCTATGTCTCTTTTCAATGTGTCCATGTTCCTTTGACAAAAAAAAAAAAATGTTTAGGGCTTAACGTCTTTTGTCCACCACGAGGGTGATTTCAAAGACGGGGACAACGAAAAAGGGTCTGAGCAAATTTTGACCCAAGCTGGAGTCGAACCCGGGACCTTTTGGTCTGGAGGCAAACGCTTTTACCACCGAGCCACCCAGCTCCCCTCCATGTTCCTTTGACGTCTAAGGATCTTTGACGTCACTGTGGTTTCGGAAACACAAACTGCGTCCACTGGCGATGAAGGAGTCAAGCAATTACGCTATCTATCGCTAGGGGCAGGACATTCAGACAGGTCTCCCTGTGTCAGGACAAGGAAGTCGCTTGCCACGCATCTCCTGACAACTGCACACGTGGCTCCCTCCGTACACCCAAAAGGCCAGCAACTCTATCGCCCTTTGGCTGGCGGCGAGAGTAATGAGCCCTGACAGCAACACGTGACGCCCGCCATTGTGGATCATAATGAAAGTTTAATTGACCCTCCCCGCCTCTGCCGTGTTTTAACGGCATTCCCCCCTTGTGCATGTGGTCAACGATGCTGTTTACTGCTAGAAGAAGGTCAGAAATATACTAGCAATGTAGTTACGTAGTCATTCCAGATTGACAAACTTTCCGCTCTAGGGGATTTTACCGCCGACAGTGATTACCTCATTGGCTCAGTGTCGGTACCGCTTTTTGTCGCAATGATTCCTGTCGCTCACCCCCCCCCCCCCCCTCCGCCCCCCCCCCCCTCCCCCAACTACTTTCAATTTTTAGAACTATTCTTTTAGAGGTTGGGCTGACACCTACTTTATTCCGACCCCTTGTTTGGTTTTTGGCGACTAGAACTGAAGTGACTTGACGTGGGTTTCCCCCAATGAGAAAATATATTCCTACGCTTCTGCTCAGTGCCTCACTGGACTTTTACTTTCACTCATCTGCGCCACCTTGAGCATCTTAAAATATACTAATGGTCAAAACATAAGGGCCACTTTTTATCGCAGACGCACCGACAACTTACTTACTTACGCCTGTCACCCCTACCCGGGTATAGGCCGTCGACGAGAGACCTCCAGCGACTCCTGTCCTGTGCTTCTCCTTCGATTTTACTCCAGGTGGTTCCCATTCTCTTGATGTCTGCTTGGAGGTCTCGACGCCAGGAGTTTCTCGGCCTACCTCTTTTCCTCTTTCCCTGGGGATTGACGTTCCATGTGCCCATGGTTGTGTCCCTGGATAGAGAGAGGCGGCTCGGTCCTGTGGCTTCCGAAGACTTCCGGCTTTCACCACAGGACGTCATAAATCTTCTGGTAGAAGAACCTTCCTCCTCCAGGAAAGGAATTACTGTTTGTCTTTTCGTCGGCGTTTTTGTAGCTATTTTCTTTTTTGTAGGGTGGGGAAGCTACCCCCACGCCCAACCCCCTTACTAGGAGGACCAGGGGTTTTCTGTCGGGGTCACCTTCCCCAACACCACACAAATAATGTAACAATATTTGGAGTCAGTACTTTGCTAATTTATTCAGTAACAATTTCATTTAAGTTTTGAGTTTTTGTAACAACAGCAGTACGTTAGAATGTTCACCCACCCCTCATTTGAAAAGTCACACAAGACTGGTCCAGTCAGTAGCGAGTGTACCCACCGTTTGCAGTCAAGCATTCAATGCAGCGTTGAAGCATGGAGTTCACCAGGGTTCGGAGAACATGTTGTGGGATCGCTTCCCACTCTTGATGCAGGAACTGAGTCAGCTGGGGGACGTCTTGTGGGGGTGGTTGCTGACTACACGTTGCCCCAGCACGTCCCAGAGATGCTCGATGGGAGCCAGATCAGCGGTGAACGAGCTGGCCACTCCATTCTCATGATGCCCCGTTGCTCAAGGTACTCATCCACCACACTGGCGCGATGAGGTCGAGCGTTGTCGTCCTGCAGAACCGCATTGTTGCCTATGGCTGAGAGAGCTGGCTGGATGAGGGGCTGCACAATCTCGTCCCGATAGCGCAGTCGAGTCAGGGTGCCAAGGATGACGTGGAGGGGGGTCCTGCCTTCCCTGCTGAAGCCTGCCCAGACCATGACTGAACCTCCTCCGTAGCAATCCACCTCTTAGACGCATCCATCCGTGAATCGCTCGCCCTGGCGTCTCCAGACTCTCACCCTGCCGTCGTTGAAGGACATAGCGAACCGTGACTCATCAGTAAACAGAAGCTGAGTCCACTGGAGTCTGTTTCACCTCACATGTTGACGACACCAGGCGACCCGGGCTCTGCGATGAGCTGGAGTGAGGGGTATTCTCACTG
Organism: Semisulcospira habei; assembly: GCA_036245525.1. Taxonomy (NCBI): domain Eukaryota; kingdom Metazoa; phylum Mollusca; class Gastropoda; family Semisulcospiridae; genus Semisulcospira; species Semisulcospira habei. The sequence continues at coordinate 282,583,094 of BTPG01000001.1, forward strand.
CTGCACTGCATGAAGCCAGGCCAATTTAGTGCAGACGTCGGCAGACTATGTGCTTCTGCTGACGTTAACGTCTGCAGCTTGCATCAGTTGACGTCGCAGAGTGGTTGACGTGACAGTTCGGTCGCGCAGAGCCGCCACATAGAGGTATCTGTCCTCCCTTCTGCTGGTGCAGCGCTGGCGTCCTGAGCAGGGTCGTCGTTCTGCCCTTCCAGTTTTTTGCAATCGTGCCAGCAGCCCCTGGATCACTGAATGGGACACCCCAAGTCGTCCGGAAATTCCATCCTGCAGCCATGCTAGCGCCCGGCCTTGATCTCCTGGCGTTAGGCTTCGTCGTGGTGGCATGGTTAGAAAAGTGACAATTATGCCCCTACTGTACCGGTATTTGTCATCGCGCTGGGACCATATGGCGTTGAGGCGCGTCCCCTGGGTGGTGGATAGGGGGTCCCTCGTGAGAGGGGTGCACCGAATGAAATAAGGTGCCGTGAACCAACATGGTCTAAGGGAAGGTGACCCCGACAGAAAACCCCTGGTCCTCCTAGTAAGGGGGTTGGGCATGGGGGTAGCTTCCCCACCCTGCAAAAAAGGAAATAGCTACAAAAACGCCGACGAAAAGACTAACAGTAATTCCTTTCCTGGAGGAGGAAGGTTCTTCTACCAGAAGACTTATGACGTCCTGTGGTGAAAGCCGGAAGTCTTCGGAAGCCACAGGACCGAGCCGCCTCTCTCTATCCAGGGACACAACCATTGGCACATGGAACGTCAAGACCATGTACCAGAGCGGCAAGGCCGCCCAGATAGCAGCGGAAATGCAAAAGTACAACCTTTCCCTGCTAGGTATCAGTGAAGCCAGATGGACGCAGTCTGGCCAGAAAAGGCTGTTAAGTGGGGAGATGATTCTGTATTCAGGTCACGAAGAGGAGAATGCCCCCCATACAGAAGGAGTAGCATTCGTGCTGTCACCAGTGGCACAGAGAGCGCTGATGGGCTGGGAACCTCTTGGGCCAAGAATTATCACAGCAGCCTTTAGAACCAAGAAAAAGCTCAAGCTGAACGTCATCCAGTGTTATGCGCCCACTAATGACAGTGACGAGGAAGAGAAACAAGAGTTCTACGACCGACTCCAGAGTGCCGTGGACAAATGTGCGGAGCGAGACATCACCATCGTCATGGGCGATTTTAATGCCAAAATAGGGGAGGACAACACCGGATACGAAGAGGTGATGGGGAGATAGGGACTAGGCTCGGAGATGAGTGAGAACGGGGAGAGGTTTGTAGACTTTTGTGCTCTAAACCGACTTGTCATTGGAGGCAGCATCTTCCCACACAGAAGAATACACAAAGCAACTTGGGTCTCACCTGACCATACAACAGAGAACCAAATAGACCATATCTGCATTAGCAAGAAATTTAGAAGATCCCTTCAAGATGTTCGAGTGAGGAGGGGAGCAGATATCGCCTCAGACCACCATCTGCTTACCTTAAGAATGAAGCTCAAGCTAAAGAAAAGCCGCACATAGACAACAAGAAGACAGCGCTATAATGTAGGCCTCTTGAGACAAACTGGAGTTAGAGAAGAGTTCAAACTGGTGCTGTCCAACCGGTTTCAAGCGCTACAGGAGCTAGTAAATGAAGAGGCAGTCACCACAGAGCAGCAGTGGAAGGCAGTTAGAGAGGCGCTGAACTCAACCTGCAAAGACACTGTAGGGTTCAGGAAACACCATCACAAGGACTGGCTATCGGCACAGACCTTGAAGAAGATAGAAGTGAGGAAGCAGAAGAAAGCAGTTGTCAACAACAGTCGCACGAGAGCAGCCAAAGCAAGGGCACAGGAGGAATACTCGTGAGCCAACCGCGAGGTGAAGAGGAGTATCAGGGCAGACAAGAGGGCCTACACAGACAGCCTGGCAGCAGAGGCAGAAAAGGCAGCAGGCAGCGGCAACATGAAACAGTTCTACGACATTACCAGAAGATTGTCGGGCAAGTATGGCCATACAGAAAGACCAGTAAAAGACAAAGAAAGAAGGCAAGCCTATTGCAGACAGAGCAGACCAACTCGACAGATGGGCTGAGTATTTTGAAGAGTTACTGAACAGACCTAGCCCACCCGACCCACCAGACATCCAGCCGGCAGAGACCAACCTACCCATCAGCTGTGACAGACCCAGCCGGGAAGAGATCAGAAGAGCAGTGGCATTTTTGAAGAATGGCAAAGCAGCAGAGCCAGATGGCATCCCAGCGGAGTCTCTGAAAGCAGACCTAGAGACAACAGTGGAGATGCTGTACCCACTGTTTGGAAAGATCTGGGAAGAGGAGGTGATGCCGGCTGACTGGAAGGAGGGGTACCTAATCAAGCTTCCCAAGAAAGGCGACCTCAGCAAGTGTTCCAACTACAGAGGAATCACCTTGCTGTCAGTACCAGGAAAGGTCTTCAACAGGATCATCCTAGAGAGAATGAAGAGCTCCGTTGACCCCCAGCTAAGAGACCAGCAAGCAGGATTCAGGAAGAACCGATCATGTACAGACCAGATCGCCACTCTCCGCATCATCGTGGAAAAGTCTCTGGAGTGGAGCTCCCCTCTGTACGTCAACTTTGTGGATTATGAGAAAGCATTTGACAGCGTGGACCGAGAGACTCTGTGGAAACTCCTACGACACTACGGTGTACCCACAAAGCTCGTCCGCCTGATCAAGAGCAGCTATGATGGCATGACATGTCGCGTGATCCACGAAGGGCAGTTCACCAGGGAGCTGCAGGTCAGAACTGGTGTCAGGCAGGGGTGTCTGCTGTCTCCGTTCCTCTTCCTACTGGCCATAGACTGGGTCATGAAGATGACCACAGAGCACAGACGAAGTGGAATACAGTGGACACTGTGGACACAGCTTGACGACCTCGATTTTGCAGACGACTTGGCATTACTGTCCCACACTCATCAACAAATGCAGGACAAGACCACGAGGCTTGCTGACATCTCGTCCCAAGTGGGCCTCACCATTCACAAACAGAAAACAAAGACAATGAGGCTGAATGCAACCAGGGAAGAACCAGTCTTGCTTGCTGGTACCCCGTTGGAGGAAGTGGAGTCCTTCATCTATCTTGGGAGCATCATAGACAAAAAAGGCGGCACTGATGCAGATGTCAGAGCACGAATCGGTAAAGCCAGAGCAGCCTTTCTCCAGTTGAAAAAAGTGTGGAGTTCCAAAGAGCTGTCACAACACACCAAAGTCCGGATTTTCAACTCCAATGTAAAAGCAGTTCTCCTATATGGAGCAGAGACTTGGAGATTGACAAAAACCACAGTCAACAGAGTACAGACCTTCATGAACAGTTGCCTTAGAAAAATTTTGAAAATCCACTGGCCAGAGAAGATCAGCAACGTCAGACTCTGGGAGAGAACAGAGCAGATAACAGCAGAGAATGAAATTGGGCGAAGAAGATGGGGATGGATCGGTCACAGTCTGAGAAAGCCAGCTTCCAGTATCACTAGGCAGGCATTGTCATGGAACCCCCAAGGAAAGAGGAAAAGAGGTAGGCCGAGAAATTCCTGGCGTCGAGACCTCCAAGCAGACATCAAGAGACTGGGAATCACCTGGAGTAGAATCGAAGGAGAAGCACAGGACAGGAGTTGCTGGAGGTCTCTCGTCGACGGCCTATACCCGGGTAGGGGTGACAGGCGTAAGTAAGTAAGTAAGTAAGTACCGGTATTTGTAGCGAAACAGAAGTGCTCATTGTTCACGACTTTTAGCACGTGCATCACGACTTTACCGAGTTTTTCCGCCTGCCTGCCTTTAGTACGCTTGCCAATATCGCACAACTTTTCACAAAAACTGACGATCTTTCACCTGCATTTGACACGTTCGTAGAAATTGATGAATTGTCGTCTATTGTTTCTTGTACAGTGGACTGTCTTAGATCAACTTTTAACCCATTTGGATCGAAAGAACATTGTATTTTATTAGCGTACTTGCGACGATAAACAATGACACAAAAAGTGGGGTGGCCCTTAAGTTTTGACCATTATAGATGGATATGTGCGTCTCGGACACACTACCTTACCATACTCGCCTCTTGGCCACCACATGCAGTGAGGAACGGTCCAGACGGGAGGGCCGGGAAAGTCAGGAAAACAGCATGTTTTTAGTTGTACGGTTTAAACCCTGATTATCCTGTCTGTCCGAGGAAGACATAAACATGGCAGGATCAGCAAGAGATATAGATTATCAAGTGCCCCTGCGACAGCAGAGGCACGTGAGAATCTATGTATCTTGCACATGGTGTAGGGTTGGTTGTGAAATCGTATTTTTGGGACCCGAGGCTCGTCGGTGCAGATTTTTGTCACGCTCTTGCGACAGTCGTGGTGTTTAACCGGAAATGAGTGAACTAATGAGAATAGCTCGTTTCTGTTTGTTCAAGTGCCATGGAATCTTCGGCCTCTGCTGTTATTCTTAAATCATCGGCCGACATGCCACGTGTGCATGTGTGTGCTCTTTAGAAACCATTTTGAACTGCCTTCACGTTTATACTGTAGTTCGCTCTACTATTGCTTTAAAAATGACTATGAAGTTATATACTAGTTAAGTTATAATTAAGGTGGTGATTATTTATGCCGGAGCGACTGTCTAATAGCCGGCGCTGTTCTTATAGCGACGGGCCCCCAGGTAGCAACAGTTACTGTGAAAGTATAATTCGTCTTTTTTTGTGTGTGGTTTATGTGTATTTCTGATTTGTGTAACTAGTCTCAGCCAAGCAGAAAGTTTAAAAACATTATATTACGTGTTTAAGAGATACTATGATAGGGCTATCTTTTATTTGCTTTGTGTTAGGGAGGTTCAGGTCGGGTTGGGGCCGTTGGCGCCGACCATGAGACGCCTTGGCGACGGGCTTCACCCGTCCCGAGCCATTGTCCATTTGTTGTTTGTAAACTGTTGTGTAAGTGTGGGCGATTGCGAATTGCACCTGAGGTGGCGAGACAAATTTTCCTGTACGTGGCAACATGTATTTGAAACAATAAAGTTGATTGATTGATTGATTGATTGATTGATTGATTGATTGATTGATTGATTGATTGATTGATTGATTGATTGATTGATTGATTGATTGATTGATGGATGGATGGATGGATGGATGGATGGATGGATGGATGGATGGATTGATTGATTGATTGATTGACTGATTGGTTGATTGATTGGTTGATTGATTGATTGATTGATTGATTGTATTCTCTTAAGTTTATTCCAGTTCACTTGTATTCTATTTTAAAGTCTATTCTTTTTAAGCATATTTCATTTTAGGTCTATTCTATTCCGTATTCTATTTTAGGTGTACGCTGAGACTCTCGGAGATGACTAAAACAAACAAGAGGCACAGATTCATAACATAAACCACAGAAACCAAGAAGAAGTCAAAGCAGATTATCAAGATCCAGTTTCTACTCATTCTCAGTATATCAATGCTCCAATTCAATATAATGAATTCCTAGATGTTTTACAGTCGTTTGCAAATACCTCTAGTGCAGTGGGTATAGATGGGATTTCTTACCAACTACTTTATCATTTACCTGAGTCGTGGAAAAAACTACTACATACATTTTACCAAAAATGTTGGTTTAATGGATCTCTTCCTACTATCTGGAAGCAGTCAGTAGTAGTTCCAGTACTCAAATCGGGTAAAACACGTACATTGATTAGTAGTTATAGACCTATTGCACTAACATCACAAGCTTGCAAAGTAATGGAAAAGATTCTTTTAAATCGGTTATTTCATTACTGTGAAAAACAGGATATAATTCCAGTTCATCAAGCTGGTTTTCGGAAAGGTCGATGTACGACAGACCATTTAGTTAAACTCACAAATAACATTAAAAAACAATTTTCTAAAAGAAAAAGTATACTAGCAACCTTTTTCGACGTAAAAAAGGCTTATGATAGTGTTTGGCATGCTAGATTATTATACAAAATAAAACAGATTGGCATAACCGGGTTTATGTATGAGTACATTAAAAGCTTTTTGTCTGAAAGATTTGTCTGCACCAAAGTTGGTAAAAGTTATTCAACCTTTAAGAAAATAGATATGGGTATTCCGCAGGGATCAATAATTTCACCCTTTTTATTCACTGTGTTAATTTACGACCTCCCACAATCTCTCTCACAGGACACAACTGTGGTACAATATGCAGATGATATTGCTATATGGATAAACACTAATCTCAGAAAACGTACCCCAAAAAGAATCGTAGATTACGTTCAAAAAGTTTATCAGATTGAATTGGACAAATTATCAAACTATATGAAAGAAAATGGTCTAGAACTATCTGGGGAAAAAACATGTCTAATGCTTTTCAATAATGGGGAAAGTGCTAAAACATTACCTAACTTATCCCTCAACGGGACGCCTTTAAACTACCAACAGAGTGTAAAGTTTTTAGGCGTACGTTTTACATCAAAATTATCATGGAGAATTCATATTGAAGCCATATTAAATAAGGCAAGAAAAAGACTTAACTTGTTAAAAATTATAAACTCACAACCATGGAGTCAGGACATTAAAACTGTTTTACACCTTGGTACATCTTTAGTTCGATCAACACTTATCTATGGACAGGAAGTCTACTTTTCTGCCCCAGCTACACTTCTACAGAAGCTGCAAAGCATTGATAGTAAAGCAGTTAAATTAGCCCTTGGAGTGCCGGTTCATACTAATACTGTAAAAACCTACAAAGAAGCAGGTGTTCTGTCTTTATCTGACCAACGTAAATTAGCAACTGCAAAATACATTGTCCGAAGCCTGTCCGTCAAAAATTCAGTACGTGAAGACATATTTTTAGATGCAGATGTGGATTTCCCGAAGAGAGCGCAAACCATCCCGTATCTTTTACCTATACGTAACTATGTCAAAGATGCTATAGATAACTGCAATATAGATATCAAGTCTATTCCCGTTTTACCAGTAACACCTACTATACCTCCCTGGGAACATATTAATGCTACTTTCGATATAGATTACACAGATTTGAAAAAAGATGAGGATGTGAACGTTTTAGCAAATTTAGTGAAAGAAAAATTACAGACAACATATTTTAAACATTTGAAAATTTTCACAGATGGGTCTGTCTTAGATTCTTCAGACTGTGGTGCAGGCTTTGTTATTCCTGATCTCAAAGTGAAGAAATCTTTTTATCTTGGTAAAGGATTTTCTATATTTACGTCTGAACTGTATGCGATTCTCATGGCACTAAATTTTATTCAACTTCTACCTTATGATATATTTAACATTTTGATCTGTGTCGATTCTAAATCTGTCCTATATAGTCTAAAAAGCTGGGATTGTAATACTAGAAAAGACCTAGTGTATGACATAAAACATATTATGAGCTGTATTATGTCCAGAGGAATAGGGATCGATTTTCTTTGGATACCGTCACACTGCGGAATTTATTGGAATGAAATTTGTGACAGACAAGCCAAAAAAGGAGCTATAAATAGAGAAAACTCAGCAGTTTGTAATAATATGCAATTATCTCTACATGAAATGTACTCTGTGCTAAACCGTTTTTTTCACAAAGATGATACGAAATATGCTTATCATGTTCCTCCTTGTTCAAGGAAAACAGCTTCGTTGATATACAAGTTAAGACTAAATTCTTGGAAAACAAAATTCGCAAAAGACATCAAATGCGAGTGCTTAAGCCCCATCTCTGTTAAACATATAATATGTGCATGTCCTATTATACTGAATCTGTTGAAAAAAAAATAACATAACAGTTGATCACTTAGCAGACAATTTGTATGACATCTTACATAGAAATATTGCAATTTCAATAGTTCATATAATAATTCATAGTCCGGTGGGTAAACTAGTATAATAAGTAATTTGTGTGTGTGGTTGGATGTTAATTATTGCTATTCTTTGATACTCACAAGCAAGTTGTGTGTTTGGTTGTTGATATCTTTTTTTTTTTTTTCCTTTTTATTTTTTTTATTTTTATTTTTTTTTTTTTTTTTGTTGTCTAATATCACCAATGTGTGAAAAGACGTTAAATAAATTCCTGATCAGGCACAGATTCTCATGAGTCCCCGCGTCCGCGGGGGCTCATGAGAATCTATGCCTCTTGCATTTGAGCGTTGCTTCCCGTTTCGACATTGTCATGGCATCTACGGAGCGTTGCTTCCCATTTCGACATTGCATCTCCATCTACGGTTTTCTTAACTCATTCTACCCCAACACCGAAATCCCCAAATTTTGCCGTTGTCCCCTAAAGACTGCATTGAAGTGCAGGACACAGATGGACCATGATAGTTCAAGGGTGATGTCAGAATAGCTTGGCGCCCATAGGCGCCAAGCTATTCTGACATCTCCCTTGAACTATCATGGTCGATCCTTATCCTGCTGTGGTGTGTCTGGGGTAGAATGAGTTAATGAACCATGTCTTCCCGCGCTGTTCTCATCCTGTCCTCTATGAAATCCTATACTCCCCACTGAAGGCTATCGTTAATTAGAAGTAGGTCAGACATTGCACGGGCTTCAAACATTCCGTGGGTTCATCCAGTTCGCTCCATCTGCCAAGAGGCGTATATGTTCCAAAATCTCATCAGCACTGCAGCAGCACGGGCTCTTGAATTATACGCCCCTTGCTCTCGAGGAGTTGCATTACTGACATCCGCCGAGTCAGTCAGGTGCTTACCCGGAGTTTAAAACAGTACGATTACAACGAGGTTACATACTTCAGTGATAGGGCGGTCCATTCCAACGATTGAAACTGCCCCATTTAGTCCTTATTATAAAGGGGCGCAACCTAAATTGTTTTCGTTCTTATAAAGGGGCTCAACCTACTGCCTTTGACCTGACTGTGGTTTAGGAACCACTCGTATTTCCTACGGTCGTTCGCGCAAAGCATCAGAGGTCCTCTCTGCTTAAATTTACATAATGTGTGGACTCTTCCGTCAGTCTGAGAGTCTGAAGTGTGTCTACAGCATAGACTGAGTACAGATACGATTAACCCCTTCCCTGCCAGAGATCGCAGATTCTATTTCTGAAATCGTTGTTAATAGAGCCCAACACACACACAAAAACGCGCATAGGACGTAGACCTGTACCGAAAGTGGTGTCAGCAAGAGGCTTAGATCCTCATGAGCCCCGCGACTGCGGGGACTCATGAGGTTCTATGGATCTTACAGTTGGATCGCGTTTACTATGTCTCGGCATTGAAGGGGTTTAGCATCCCCGAACTGAAGTGTAGTACTCGTAAACCGCGGCTGAAGGAAGAAACTGTTGACAACTCATCACACAGACTATGATAGTAAGACATTTCTCTCACCAAGCAGAAAAGTGCGACCATTGTGTTTGGGTTCTGTTTGTTTGTTTGTTTGTTCGTTCGTTTGTTCGTTTGTTCGTTTGTACGTTTGTTCGTTCGTTCGTTCGTTCGTTCCGTTCGTTCGTTCGTTCGTTACGGTTGGTTTGTTCGTTCATTCCTTCTTTTTTGCTTGTTTGTTTGGTTGGTTGGTTGGTTGGTTGGTTGGTTGGTTGGTTGGTTGGTTGGTTGGTTGGTTGGTTGGTTGGTTGGTTGGTTGGTTGGTTGGTTGGTTGGTTGGTTGGTTGCAATGGTTTTGGTGGATGGTTGGGTTGGTTAGTTGATTGGACGGAGTTTTGTTTTCTTCGTGTGTGTGTGGTTTTTTGTTGTTGTTGTTGTTGTTGTTTTTCCTGCTTCTGTGTGTTTCATTGTTGCTTTGTTTGTTTGTGACTCACACACATTCACGGACAACAGACAGAAGTCAGACACCTGCTGTCACAAAACTAAATCTTAGAAATAAGAATCATTCCCAAATGGTTCATTTGTATTGTGCAATCCAGATTGGAACAAAGGAAACTTCGTCTTTAGAAACAAAGTCAGGCAAATCCCACTTCACATTTTCTTGATTCATATGTTCAGTATATATTGTAGTAATAAAGACAGAACCGTTACGCAATCACTAGACACTTTTAACTCATTCAGCCCGACGGCCGTATTTCCCAAATTTTGGAGGCGTCATCTAATGACTATGTACCAGTTGCAGGAGATGGATCGACCATGATAATTCAAGGGCAGTGCCAGATTAGCTTGGCGCCGACAGGCGCTAAGCTAATCTGGCACTACCCTTGAATTATCATGGTCGACCCATCTCCTGCTGTAGTGCGTCAGGGCTGAGATGGATTAAACAACCTTTCGGTGTTAGAAACAAAGAGTGTCGTCGTAAAAATGCAACTGAAAGTTCAAACTACAGCAAAATCTTCTGACAAGGTAAGTGGTACTTGTTTAAACTAAGAACGGGCCTGCGTTTTGTCACATGTCTAAGAAACCAATCCCGCCAAGATCGTGGATTGGCTGAAACGACCGTTATCGGCCCTAGATCAGAGGTAGGTTAGAAAATTAACCACAATGGTTGTCCGCTCCCTCCATTCGCTACCGCTGGTCAGCGGTAGCGAATCAGTCGAAGGAGACAGCCAGTGTGAAAATGAACCAGACCCAAACATTCTGCAGATTCAGCTAAACTGACCCGCTCTGAAAAACTCAACGGTTATGTAATAATAATAATAATAATAATAATAATAATAATAATAATAATAATAATAATAATAATAATAATAATAATAATAATAATAATGTACATTTATATAGTGCTTAACCTCCAAATGGTGAATGGTGCTCTAAGCGCTTTACTGACAAGATCAAAAATCACAGAACAAAAAGTACAAGAAAGAAAACATGGGCTGGAAAGTCGTTCCAGGTGACTGGACCGAAATAAGTAAAGGCACGCTGGCCCTGGCTAGACTTCTTTTGCCTAGGAACCCTGAAAATACGCGTGTCTGATGCTGAACGGAGAGATCTTAAAGGCGTGTAAATATGAACCAGGTTGGACAAATAGGGGGGAGCAGAACCGTTAACAGCATTGTAACAAATAACAGAAACCTTGTACACAATTCTTTGAGATACAGGCAGCCAGTGCAGGTCAACAAGTAAGGGTGTTTTGTGCTCACGTTTCGGTACTCCGCCTGTAAATTAGTCGGGCAGTGCAGTTCATAACTCTTTGCCAAGAAGATTTTGGGGTACACCAGCCAAAAGGGAATTACAAAAATCAATGCGGGAAAGAACAAGGCCTGCATTTTAATACCAGCACTACACACATCGACACTGAACAAATGCAAGTTATCTCTATGTGTGCTGGTCTGTGATTTTGGACCTTACGGCCGTCATGCCGTACGGTCCAAAATCACATACCAGCATACGCATAAATGTTGAACTACATTGTTGGAGAAGGTCGACTAGCCCATTCAGCTGCTGGAGTAGGGGTGTCAGGCGTGGGGTGCGACCCTCAATGAGCCACTCGTTGGAGTTTGGGTCAAATTCACTTATTCCATCAATCGTGGAGACAATAACAGTTTACATAATAATGCTATCTCTGTCAAGTCCAGCGCCTGGTGAACAGACTGCGCTATGATCATGAAAGCTTTAGGGTGGTGCCTAATACAGGCTTTTCACAAAGGCATCTAATTTGACATATTTGATTTATTTATTTCTATCGTTCGTATTTTTCTTTTCTTTTCTTTCTTTTTGTGTGTGTTGTTGTTGTTGTTGTTGTGTTTGTGTGTGTGTTGTTGTTGTGTTTATTACTTAAATAAAATAACGGCAAGTATGAAGAGTGGCTTAAGAGTCAATTACTTCATCCGTCGGAAATACAGTTCATTGTTCATTGTTCACTGTTCTAAGATGGTTCTGTGTCGTAACGGCAAGTATGAAGAGTGGCTTAAGAGTCAATTACTTCATCCGTCGGAAATACATTTCATTGTTCATTGTTTACTGTTCTAAGATGGTTCTGTGTCGGACATCCACCGTGAGATGGCCTTAGTCGCCTGAAGGGCGTTAAACCTCAATAACTGACTAACTGTGTCGAACACGGGCAACTGAAATAAGGTAGATTACGCAAGAAGAAGAAGCTTTTCAGACACTACCTTGAGATTTCATGGTTTATTCGTCTCTCTTGACATGTACATAGCTATAACCACTGGATCAGAACGTAGCAGACGACTTTATTTTTAAATGGTCAGCCATGTTGGGCCTTGGAATATAAGGGAGCTTACTCACCATCTTCGCTAGAATGGCAGGTTTATACAACAGTGTTGTCACCCTCAAAAACTGGACTAGTGTTCCGTGGTTCATTTGAATAATTTATGCATACCGTTATTCTCTTCCAATAGAAATGGCTGTAGCATCACCATGTATCTATCGTCAGGAGCTTTTCTTCCTTGTGAAGGCAAAAGACGATAAGTCCATTTTTAGGAAAAGCGAGATTTTCATTTAAATACAATGAAAATCTCGCTTTTGACAACAACAACAACAAAACTGATGGACTTACTGTCTTTTGTATTCGCAAGGAAGCAAAGCTCCTGATGATAGCTCAAGGGCGGTTCTTCTGTTGTGACCCTACTGCTCCAAGTGACAGCTCAAGTGTCCCTTCGGGAGACAATAAAGTCCCCCAAAAAGAATTATGGATACTTAAAGTGAAGAAATTAACCCTCTTCCACATACCTAGCAATGCCGTTAACGCTACCCAGTTGCAAGAGACATAAATCCTCATGAGCTCCCGCAGTCGCGGGAGCTCATGAGGATTTATGTCTCTTGTTGGTCCTGTGTTCTTTGTGCCCAGTGTTTCTGGTCCTTATTTATTTCAGTTTTTTCTTCACGCGAATGTCAGTCAGAGTGCAGTGGCGTCACTGAGATACGAAATTCGCAGCGAAGGGGTTCATCAGAAGGGGACATCCGGCGCACCTATAAATAGCTGTCCTTGCTTTTACGTCGCGCGGCCGTTTATCTGCCTTCACGCCATCTGATCTAACTGGACACGTTCCTCGTTCTTTTGATCTGAACAAAGTGGATTTTCTCCTCGAAGTTCAAAGTTCTCACCCGTTGTGGAGAAAAGAAGTCTCCATCTTCTTTGACCCGTTCAGTGCTAAGAAACTGTGTGAATACCATCCAGTTGCAAGAGGTATAGATCCTCATGAGCCCCCGCCTTTGCGGGGGGTCATGAGGATCTATGGCTCTTGCTGACACCACTTTGAGTCCATGTTCCTGGGACATGGAATGTTTGTTTTTGGGGTTTTTTTGTTTTGTTTTGTTTTTTGTTTTGGGTTTTTTTGTTTTGTTTGTTTGTTTGTTTGTTTGTTTGTTTGTTTGTTTGTTTTTTAGGAGAGGGGTGGTGGGGTGTGTGTGTGTGTGTGTGTGTGTGTGTGTGTGTGTGTGTGTGTGTGTGTGTGTGTGTGTGTGTGTGGAGGTTGTGGTGGTAGTGGTGGTGGTGGTGGTGTAGTGGTGGTGCTGGTGGTGTGTGTGAGTGTGTGTGTGTGTGTGTGTGTGTGTGTGTGTGTGTGTGTGTGTGTGAGTGTGTGTGTTTGTGTGTGTGTGTGTGCGTGTGTGTGTGGAGGTGGTGGTGGTAGTGGTGGTGGTGGTGGTGGTGGTGGTGTGTGTGTGTGTGTGTTGTGTGTGTGTGTGTGTGTGTGTGTGTGTGTGTGTGTGTGTGTGTGTGTGTGTGTGTGTGTGTGTGGAGGTGGTGGTGGTAGTGGTGGTGGTGGTGGTAGTGGTGGTGGTAGTGGTGGTGGTGGTGGTGGTGGTAGTGGTGTGTGTGTGTGTGTGTGTGTGTGTGTGTGTGTGTGTGTGTGTGTGTGTGTGTGTGTGTGTGTGTGTGTGTGTGTTTCCGCTGAACGTGTTAAAGTCTTTTAGCCGTGACTTTCCATCTGCAAGAGACATAGACTCACAGGACTCTGCAGAAGAAGGTGGTGGTTTTCCAAACTCTCAAACAGGGCAAATTACACAGCATTTTAACCCCTTCCCTGTCGATATAAGGTCAAAACGATCCATCTGCAAGAGACATAGATCCTCATGAGCCCCCGCGACTGCGGGGGCTCATGAGGATCTATGCCTCTTGCTGAGACCAATTTGTATCCATGTTTCTCGGACGGTTGGGCTTTTTGGTCGTTAAATGAACAACGCCTTCAGTAACAAAAATGTACGTACAAGTGGCAAGGGACGGTTTTTTGGCGATCTACTCCAGGCAGTAAAGGGTTAATAGCTCGCTATACTTCCTTTACAAATGTCCTTAGTGTGTTTTACAATCACGCTGGACAAAATGGCTAACTTAAATTATTAAGTGTGAATGTAGTACGATAAAAGACGTTTCTGCTTTTCTTTTCCTTTGTACGCAGGGGAGTTCTTTCCCTTACGCTCAAAAGGCAGTGGGGGAAAAAAGCTCTGGTACATGGACTGTCCCCCTCCCCCCCCCCCCCCCCCCCAAAAAAAAAAAAAAAAAAAAAGAAAGAAAAAAGAAAAAAAGTACAACAGTCTTAGAGGAACAAAGACAACACTGATAACCCGTTGAATCCGTGAGTTTTAGCAATCAAAGCCCGCAACGGAGCACATCGCTTTAACCCATTCTACCCCAGGGCCGAAATCCCCCAATTTTTAAGTTGCCCTCTGAAGGGCTGCATTACAATTCTAGACTGAGACAGATAGATCATAATATTTCACGGGTGGTGCCAGAATAGCCTGGCGCCTATGGGCGCCAAGCTATTCTGGCCTCACCCTTGAACTATCATTATCGATCCATGTCTTGCTGTGGTGTGTCGTGACTGAATGAGTTAAAGTCTTTCCAGAGCCGGTGGAAGGAGGGGGAGTGGGGAGAGAGGCGGTGTGTGAGCGCGGGAAGCACTGAAAAGCCAGCCTCCTCAACAACAACAACAACAACAACAAAACAAAAAAAAATCCGACCCTGCAACAGCGCCAATGTATAACTTCCAACAATTTTACAACGAGGTCAGTAAATGTCGACAAGTGTGATCGTGAATTTTGCCTGACAATGTCAGTATGACATTAAAATACCGTTGATCACAATGTTGAGTCCCTGTGGTTGAATGTGTGTGGGTGCGGTTGGGGGTGTCAGAATTGGCAATGGCATGACAATATCCGTTTGAAAAGCACCTCACACAAAAAAATATATTAAATCCCCAATACAGCATCCTGCTCGAAGGTTTTAATCAAGCAGTTTCCCGCCAAACCTGACCTAAATGCGCATGCGTCGGATGATCGTTCCTTAACTCTTTCGAGACGTGTTGCATCCTGATTCGCGGCCTAGGGCCGCGAATCCGGATGCGACACGTCTCGAAAGTGTTAACCTTATCAGTAGCAGCTGACGCACACTGTGTTTCTGCAATCTTCGCGTTGATTCAAGACCAGAAAACCCTAGATGTCCCCGCAGAAACATGGACTCAAAGTGGTGTCTGTACGAGGCATAGATCCTCATGAGCGGATCTGGTACTCTTGCAGTTATGTGGTGTTCAAATTTTCTCGGCACTGAACGGTTTAATCGATCACCTCTATAAAACGGGTGGTAGGAATGGCATCGATCGCCTCTATAAAGCGGGTGGTAGGAAATAGCATCAATCACCTCTATACAACGGGTGGTAGGAAATGGCATAGATCACCTCTATAAAACTGGTGGTAGGCAATAGCATCAATCACTTCTATAAAACGGGTGGTAGGAAATAGCATCAATCACCTCTATAAAACTGGTGGTAGGCAATAGCATCAATCACCTCTATAAAACGGGTGGTAGGAAATAGCATCAATCACCTCTATAAAACTGGTGGTAGGAAATAGCATCAATCACCTCTATAAAACGGGTGGTAGGAAATAGCATCAATCACCTCTTTAAAACGGGTGGTAGGAAATGGCATCAATCACCTCTATAAAACGGGTGATAGTAAATGGCATCAATCACCTCTATAAAACGGGTGGTAGGAAATAGCATCAATCACCTCTATAAAACGGGTGGTAGGAGATGGCATCAATCACCTCTATAAAACGGGTGGTAGGAAATGGCATCAATCACCTCTAAAACGGGTGGTAGGAAATGGCATCGATCGCCTCTATAAAACGGGTGGTAGGCAATAGCATCGATCAGCTCTATATAACGGGTGGTAGGAAATGGCATCGATCGCCTCTATAAAACGGGTGGTAGGCAATAGCATCGATCAGCTCTATAAAACGGGTGGTAGGAAATGGCATCGATCAGCTCTATAAAACGGGTGGTAGGAAATGGCATCGATCAGCTCTATAAAACGGGTGATAGGAAATGGCATCAATCACCTCTATAAAACGGGTGGTAGGAAATAACATCAATCACCTCTATAAAACGGGTGGTAGGAAATAACATCGATCACCTCCATAAAACGGGTGGTGGAAAATAACATCAATCACCTCCATAAAACGGGTGGTAGGAAATAGCATCGATCACCTCTATAAAACGGGTGGTAGGAAATAGCATCGATCACTTCTATAAAACGGGTGGTAGGCAATAGCTCTCGTGATGTTTCCTGCTAGCCGTGCTATAGAGGTGATAGATCATCCTATGCCTGTGCATCAGTTCAACGTTCAAGACTTGGACCACAGTCAGTATTTCAAGAACAGTGAAACGTATAAAGTGACTGCACATTAGTAAACATAGCATGGGACCCTGTGAGTCGACCGGTTACTCTTTCAACTTGACAGTGACAGCTTCGATTTACTGTCGCAGATTTTAAACTGTCTGAAGTATCCGTGTCTGTCCTCAGTTGGCAAGAGGCATAGATTCTCATGAGCCCCTGCTGTCGCAGGGGCTCATGAGAATCTATGCCTCTTGCAGGCGGAAGCGTGTAGGTGCAGCAACAGCAACTGCAATTGTAAGAAATTTTGAAATTCTGGGGAACGGAATAGGGACAGTTGTGTTGACCTTTATGGTGGTAATCAAAGATGAGAGGTTAAGGGTTAAAGTCTGGGCACCCAATTACAATGGTAAATATGTGCCATTCCCAGACCCCATACCCGTCCTCTTCACACTGACCACCCCTCCCCCCCCCCCCCTCCCCCAACCCCACCACAGACATATTTACGTTCAATAAAGCACATAGTGAAATCTGTTTTGATATATGGATTTCCAATTTGCAGTCGCTGTTTATTTAAACGTATTTTAAACAAATAACTGTAATCAGTTATAATGCGGCAGATTTCTTGTTGCTGTTGAGAGGTTTAAAACAAAGCCACTTGCGTTTATATAGTTACCATGCAGAAAAGGTTGTTGGGGCAGAGGGCGGGGGGGGGGGGAGAGAGAGAGAGAGAGAGAGAGAGAGAGAGAGAGAGAGAGAGAGAGAGAGAGAGAGAGAGAGAGAGAGAGAGAGATGGAATGAAAGGAAACTTTACTTTTCAAGGATAAATGATTAGGTACACAGACCATTTTCAATCATGTTCTTGCACACACACACACACACACACACACACACACACACACACACACACACACACACACAGCACACACACACACACACACACACACACACACCAAACACACACACACACACACACACACAAACACACACACACACACACGATGGAGAGGGAGAACTGAGGTGGAATGGAGGGGGGTGTGGAATATCTGCGCTGTAAAGGCAAACGGCAGCAAGTCCATTTTCGTGAAAAACAAGATTGTTTTAGAATCAAATCTCTCGCTTTTCACAAAAATAGACTGGTGTCTTCTTCTGGTTTCAAGGTGCAGTACATGGGTACCAGTGACAGTAGTGAGGTTTTGTTTGCAACGCACGACTACCGACAACGAACGAGAGCGAAATCACGGCTGATAACCGGCAGCCTGTACCACAAACACAGATCCCATCTCCTTCTGTGGTGAGGAGTCATTCAGAGAACCCACCTTTCATTATTCTAGACGCCGATGTCAGGTGCATGTTTTAGCGTCTAGACAGTAGGAAAGTTGCCGGTCCAGCCGGATAACATTTCTCCACGCTTACTCAGAAACTGTGCGGACCAGCTCTCGGGCGTCTTTACTGACATTTTCAACATGTCTCTCTCTCAGTGCATTGTTCCTCAGTGTTTCAAAAGGTCCACCATTATTCTTGTTCCGAAAAAATCCAAAGTGTCCTCCCTAAACGACTATAGACCGGTCGCTCTGACCTCAGTTGTTATAAAGACGCTTGAACGCCTGGTCCTCCGGTTTCTGAGTTTTAACACTTAGCGATCCTCTGCTGGATTGTTTTCAATTCGCGTATCGCGAAAAACGTTCCATGGAGGATGCAGCGTCACTTGGTTTGTTTTATGTTTTACAACATCTTGAAATCCCAAACACCTATGCCAGAATACTTATTTGTTGATTACAGTTCTGCTTTTAACACCATTATTCCATCCAAACTATACCAAAAGATCCAACAAATCGGAGTTCCAGAGGCATTGTGCCTCTGTACCCTCGATTTCCTGTTGATGAGACCACAGGTCGTTAAAATTGGCGAAAATGTGTCATCCACCGTCATTGTATTCACGGGCACGCCTCAGGGGTGCCGCGTGCTCTCCCCCATGCTCTAATCCCTGTTTACTTATGACTGTGTGTGCTTCATCCTATGCCAGTACTAAAGTTCTGAAATTTGCAGATGACACCACAGTGGAGGGGTGCATTACAAACTCAGACGAATCCGCCTACCGTACTCAAGTTGAGACTCTAATTAGCTGGTATAATAACAACAACCTTGAACTGCACACTGGCAAAACAAAAGAAATGATTGTGGACTTTAGAAAGAAACAGTCCCCTCCCCCTCTTGTGATCAATAGTGAAATCATTGAAACAGTCCAGAACTTTAAGTTTCTTGGCACTACCCTGTCATGTGACCTTAAGTGGGAGGAAAACACTCGCCTCATTGTCCAAAAACCACAGCAGCGCTTGTTCTTCCTGCGTCGTCTGAAAAGTTTCGGTCTCGCTGCCCACATGTTATTGCAATTTTACCGAGCTGTGATTGAGAGCGTGCTCACTTTTCGCTCACGGTTTGGTATGGTTCCATCACGGCCAAAGAGAAAATCAGACTGAGCAGTCGGTGGTCAAGACCGCTTCAAAAATCATAGGCAGAGATCTTCCTAGCCTGGACTCACTGTACGAGCGGCGTCTCTTACGTAGAGCAAGTCTTATCCCCAGTTATTCCACCCACCGCGGCAATGAGCTTTTCCAACTTTTACCATCAGGGCGTAGGTCCATCAGTACCAGGACCAGCAGATTCCGCAACAGTTTTTTCCCTCTGGCTGTTCACGCTCTCTCTGATCAACCGGACTGATTGGAGAGAGCGCGAGTGGCGGATGAGAAATTGTTCGGAACTCAGTATTGAATGTGTACAATCAGCTTTTAACTTTTAAGTGAGGCGTGCCCGTTCGCCGTGTTTAATAATGATACCGGTATTTGCTTAGTATTTAGCATGACAATTATATATTAGAGTTTACTCTGTGTGTGTGTGTGTGTGTGTGTGTGTGTGTGTGTGTGTGTGTGTGTGTGTGTGTGTGTGTGTGTGTGTGTGTGTGTGTGTGTGTGTTATTTTAGTCTTAGTAACTGACATCAAGACAAATTCCAATGTTTTTATTGTTTTGTACATGGAAACATATGGCAATAAACTATCTCATCTCATCTCACTCCAAACATCTCCAAGAGGCATAGATCCTCATGAGCCCGGAGGGCTCATGAGGATCTATGCCTCTTGGAGATGATTGGAGTGTTGTCTGTATTTGTTTAAAAACCGCCGTAACTTCGCACTCGTTCGTTGTTGAGACTCGTTCGTTGTTGAGAGTCGTTCGTTGTTGAGAGTCGTTCGTTGTTGAGACTCGTTCGTTGTTGAGAGTCGTTCGTTGTTGAGAGTCGTTCGTTGTTGAGAGTCGAGAGTCGTTCGTTGTTGAGAGTCGTTCGTTGTTGAGAGTCGAGAGTCGTTCGTTGTTGAGAGTCGTTCGTTGTTGAGAGTCGAGAGTCGTTCGTTGTTGAGACGCGTTCGTTGTTGAGAGTCGTTCGTTGTTGAGAGTCGAGAGTCGTTCGTTGTTGAGACTCGTTCGTTGTTGAGAGTCGTTCGTTGTTGAGAGTCGTTCGTTGTTGGAGAGTCGTTCGTTGTTGAGACTCGTTCGTTGTTGAGAGTCGTTCGTTGTTGAGAGTCGTTCGTTGTTGAGAGTCGTTCGTTGTTGAGACTCGTTCGTTGTTGAGAGTCGTTCGTTGTTGAGAGTCGTTCGTTGTTGAGACTCGTTCGTTGTTGAGAGTCGTTCGTTGTTGAGAGTCGTTCGTTGTTGAGACTCGTTCGTTGTTGAGAGTCGTTCGTTGTTGAGACTCGTTCGTTGTTGAGAGTCGTTCGTTGTTGAGAGTCGTTCGTTGTTGAGAGTCGAGAGTCGTTCGTTGTTGAGAGTCGTTCGTTGTTGAGAGTCGAGAGTCGTTCGTTGTTGAGACGCGTTCGTTGTTGAGAGTCGTTCGTTGTTGAGAGTCGAGAGTCGTTCGTTGTTGAGACTCGTTCGTTGTTGAGAGTCGTTCGTTGTTGAGAGTCGAGAGTCGTTCGTTGTTGAGACGCGTTCGTTGTTGAGAGTCGTTCGTTGTTGAGAGTCGTTCGTTGTTGAGACTCGTTCGTTGTTGAGAGTCGTTCGTTGTTGAGAATCGTTCGTTGTTGAGACTCGTTCGTTGTTGAGAGTCGTTCGTTGTTGAGAGTCGTTCGTTGTTGAGACACGTTCGTTGTTGAGAGTCGTTCGTTGTTGAGAGTCGAGAGTCGTTCGTTGTTGAGAGTCGTTCGTTGTTGAGAGTCGTTCGTTGTTGAGACTCGTTCGTTGCAAACGCTACCTCACTAGTAGAAGGTCGACAAGGAGTTCAGTTCCAATTAAAGTGGCATTAACGAGAATTATTGTGTATCCACACTGACAGCACAGCTCTGACACTCGCCCTCAGGGCTGCGTGTCACTGGCGCTCGTGGGGTTAACCTTTGGCTGTCGGCTGCGCTTTTTGTCGAGGTGATTCTGCAAGAATCGCTTTTGACAAAAAGAACTACTGACAGCCAAAGGGTTAAGTTTCTTTGGATTCGGCGGTTTTTACACTAGGCATTCAAATCTTCCGTGTCGTGCTGATGAGAACAGTCTTCTCAACAGATTTAAATTCACACACACACACACACACACACACACACACACACGCGCGCGCGCGCGCGCGCACACGCACACACACACACACACACACGCACACTTTGCAAACAGAAAGCTATACATGAGAAATTCGTTTTCTTTTTATTATTACTGCTCAAATTGAAAAAAAAAACAACACCACTTTCGCAAAATCAGTGTGTAAACAGCACATCAGTTGCACAATGTAAAAATCTCTCTCTCTCTCTCTCTCTCTCTCTCTCTCTCTCTCTCACACACACACACACATACACTACGTTTTGGCGACACCACATGAAATGTAAATTTCTTTATAAAAGTCTTAACCCAATCAGCCCTGACGCACTACAGCAGGAGATGGGTCGACCATGATAAATCAAGGGTAGTGCCAGATTAGCTTGGCGCCTGTCGGCGCCAAGCTAATCTGGCACTACCCTTGATTTATCATCGTCGATCCATCTCCTGCAACTGGTGCAGTCGTTAGATGACGCCTCCAAAATTTGGGAAATAAGTGCGTGAGGCTGAATGAGTTCAAAAGATACATTGTATTGCATAAGTCAAAGTCGTTTAATACATGTCACTCGTCATACGCACGACTAGGCACAGTCATCAAATAGGTATTACATGAAAAAAAGACAAGGAATGGACCAATGGTAGACAGAAACACATGCCCCAGAATAGAGGGGAAACCCCACCCAGTGGGGCTGACCAGGGTGACCCTGGGAACTAAAAAGTAGTTAACCCCACCCAAGTCCTCCAGGTCAGACCCGGGTGGAGTCAGGGAGGGGGGGGGGAGGGGGGCAAGAAAAAGTGGTTTTAAAAAAGAGACAGGTTCTCTCTCAGAAGTATTGAACGGCAAGGTAAATCGTGTAACCTGTCATTAAAGACCATCATTTAGGTGGCTACAGCCACAGTCACAGGGTGGGCGCTCACAACAGGTTCTGCTGTATTGCAGTGCAGTATATCGTACACAACATGAACTTGTTTGCCAGTCTGTGATTTTGGATCTTACCGCCATGAGCCATAATGGCCAAAGTAAAAGATAGGCGCTCATTTGGCTGGTAGAAAGCATGCATTTGTACACAGTGGAACCTGCTTTGAACAACCACCTTTTCCGGGAAACAAAGGGGCCTTCGAACGGTCCTGAAGAGAAAACAGTGTCACCTGTCTAACATGAACCCATTTAGCCCCGAGTCCCTACAGCAGGAGATGGCTTGACCATGATAATTCAAGGGTAGTGCCAGATTAGCTTGGCGCCTGAAAGGCGCCAAGCTAATCTGGCACTACCCTTGAATTATCATGGTCAAGCCATCTCCTACAACTGGTACATAGTCGTTAGGCAACACCTCCAAAATTTGAAAAATGGGAGCTTGGGGCCAAGAGGGTTAAGACTGTCATTTAGGTGGCTACAACCAGGTAAATGAAGGTCTTTAGACACAAGCGATCTCTCATAAGGTGACGGTACGGTTCAGAGGAGGTTCTGGAGTATTTTAAGGTGGGTTGTTTTGTGTGGTTTTTTTTAATGGCAAAATAAAAGCATCTAAGTTTTTGGTCTCATGAAAAATAAAGATGGAACTAAGGGAAAAAAATCAATTTTTACAAGACAAGAAAATAATAATGTGCAAAAGAAAAACTAAATTTATGCTAAACGTTTTTTTTTTCGTTTTTTTTTAATTAATGAACTACGTTGCCCTTGCATCAATAGTTGCAGAAGTTTTGTATAGCGTTGCCACCGGCAACGCTATATAGGTACTTCCGCAGCTATTGATGCAAGGCGCCTTGCGTGAGTTAAAAGACTACAAAAAGAAATTAAAGTATAGTACAAAGGTCGCGTGCGGACAGGCTGGGGTTGAGAGACGATGCATGTAGCGTATCGGTCTCTTCTTCACACTGTGGGTTAGTATACAATACTCCTACACGGAGTATACTCCTACACCGAGTATACTCCTACACCGACTGAGTATACTCCTACACCGAGTTTAGATTTAGTACAGTGCCCGCTCACAGGCCGACATCGCGCCGATCAGCTTTTGCTCAGCTTACTCGGCAGATCCATAGAAAGCAAAAACATACTGGATACACAATGAAAAAACTACAGGAAAAAATAACGCGAAACTGAGCATTTCTCGTAGTCTGGTAGAGTCATAAAGCCCACAAGGGAAAACAGTCGGTATAGCTTTTTTCTTTTCTTTTTTTTTTTTTTGAATTATTTCCCTTGACACGAATTCTGACATGCTCGCGAAGTCACAACCATAATTGTGTGTGCTGGCCTGCGATTGTGGGCCTCACGGTCTATAGCCGTAAGGTCCAAAATCACAGACCAGCACACAATGAATACATCGTTATTAATTGAGCAAAGAACACAAGCAAGTCGGCCCAACCAACTGGCTGTGGGCAGCGCGGCTTTTTTGTCGCGATGATTCCCACCGCAAAAATCATTGCGACAAAAAGCGCTGCCGACTGCCAAAGGGTTAAATTTTGATCAGTGTGCAGGCATAGGCAACTGATGTCCCTGTCCTATACAACCCGCTTTTCAGGGCCGTCCTTTAAAACCTTTGTGCCGTGGACCGTGACACTGAACCCTAAACGAACCAGCCTTCGGTCGTTCCTAGCTTTAAAACGACAGATGAGGACACAGAACATAATCGGAGTTGACATGGTGTTGTATCGTAACGGTCTGATCCTCGATCAGCAAGCACAGTCAAAAGTGTCGTCAGTCACGGCCGATGGAAACACTGTCAACTGAGTCTCTCAAAGTTCACTGACAGAACAGTGGACACAGAACGACAGCTCACCAAAAACATCTACACACTCACTTCTCAGTGGGAGGCTCATGAGGATTCATGCCGCAAGATGCAGACCAATAATATTTCTAAAGGGACATGATGTGGACTCACAGCCGTCCACTTCCGGCATTGTCTTCTGCTTCATTCCGACGACGTCAAGACCGTCATCGGAAAAAATGACGTACGCGAGTGCTGGTCTGTGATTTTGGACCTTACGGCTTTCAGCCGTAAGGTCCAAAATCACAGACCAGCTCACGGCACCCCCTCTAGCCGCTCAATTTTCCGCGTCGCTGTCTGCGTTGATGCTGCCGCATTGTCCAACAGGGACTACGACGTCATCGCCGCCGTACGCAAAACTCGCCCCTGCCGCCGCACTACTTTCAGTCCTGACCTCTTCTCTCCTTTCGTACACCTCCGCCACTGTCTGCACTTCTTCTTTCGTCGTAGGAGCTGTCGCGCTGTCGTCGCTGGGGATGTAACCGGAGTCCGGCGTGTCTTCCTGCCGACGCGCGCTGGCCCCGCCCACAAAGTCCGAGCCGTCTGCGTAGAGGATGTCTTGATCGACGGAGATGGGCCCGCCGTGGACGCGCTCGTCCGGCGTGTACTCGATAAGCTTGGGCTCGTCGGGCTCAAAGCTCTGATGAAGAGGGCTGAAAGCAATACGATGTAAGTCAGAGTTACTTTGTCTTTGGTTAAAACAAGCAGGCGTCTGTTAGAAGACCTGGCAAGGCCAAACTATAGAAAAAATGTTGCGTAATGGAAGTGTTAACCCGTTGGGTGTCGGTAGCGGTTTGTCGCTGCGAACAAAACCGCTACCGACACCCAAAGGGTTACAATTTCCCAATACGAAAATCCTTCAGCAGTTTGTCATAGTAAAGTGATTAAACGGATGAATCGATTAGTAAGTTCGTCCGTCCGCCCATTCACCATCCATCCAGCCACCCACCCACTCACCTATCCGTCCTTCCACCCACCCACCCACCCACCCATCCGTGCATCCCTCCATCAACAAGTCAGTCGGCGAAACAAAACAAAACCCTCTCACTCACCCACGCACCAACAAATCCAATAAAAAAAACAAAAACAAAAGTGTCAAAAAACCACACCACACCCAAACCAAGACCCGCACTGAAGCAAATAACATAGCTTTTCAAATGTGGGGGACCTGGGTAGCTCAGTTGGTAGAGCGTTCGACTCACGTCCGAAAGGTCGCGGGTTCGAACCCAGCTGGGATCAAAATTTGTTCTGACCTCTTTTCGGTGCCCCGTCTTTGAAATCACCTTCGTGATGGACAAAAGACGTTAAACCCTAAACGTTTTTATTTTCAAATGTGACTTTAGCCACTCACTTCCAAGCCTGAAAGCTGTACATTTTGCCGTTGTTTAGCCAGAGTTCCTCCACCTGCGACTCAGGTATGCTGCCGTCCAGGTAGGCTTTGATCTGGTCCAGGCTCCACTCCGTCTGCACGAATAGGTGGAGGGCGATATCCGAGATGTAGAACGGGTCTGACAGGATCCTGACAACCAAAAAAAAGAAACATGTGTTAACCCCTTCACTGGCAGTGGACGCAAAATTATGTCAATATCAAAGGCACAACAACAGTCGATTTATCGGGCAAACAGCCAGCGCTGAGCGTGCGATGCTCACCCCCTTCCCTGCCACTGCACGTGTATTTTGTTTCATTCAGCTACCGAAAGACACGACAACATGAATACAAATTGGTCTCAGCAAGAGGCATAGATCCTCATGAGCCCCCGCAACTGCATTTGGGTCGTGTTCGGGTGTTTTTTTCGGCAATCAAGAGGTTACAGGCTGGCCGCATCAAATGCCCCGCACTAGGCTAGTTCGCTGTTTGTATATATATATATATATATATATATATATATATATATATATATATATATATATATATATATATATATATATATATATATATATATATATATATATATATATATATATATATATATATATATATATAATTTTTCAATAAATTCTGAGAATGCTGTGCTAATGCCATGGAAATCCAGGCTGGTAAGCTTGCATTGTGTCATCAGGACATCAGCTGTCATTTTGTCAGCTGATGTCCTGATGACACAATGCAAGCTTACCAGCCTGGATTTCCATGGCATTAGCACAGCATTCTCAGAATTTATTGAAAAATTATGTCCCTTGGAGCTACTCTGATTGAGTGCATTTTTTGGCTTGGGCGACGCCTTTGTTATAAGTAATGAATAATGAATAATGAATATATATATATATATATATATATATATATATATATATATATATATATATATATATATATATATATATATATATATATATATATATGCCAACTGTGCCTTTCACCGTTTTCATTCTGATACACCCATCGCTTTAAATAACATGGACTGATAGTTCAAGGATCATTGGTGCTAGAATAGCTTTGTGCCCGAGGCGCCAATTAGCTATTCTGGCACCACCCTTTTTTGCACTAAAACAGCTCATCTAACTCCTGATCTATAATGTAGGGCCTAGTCTTCATCACAGTAAGCAAAGTTTTACAAAATCAGACTCAGGAAGCAAGGGGTTAAAAAGCTCCGCATTATTTAGCATCGAATAATTTCATCAACCCAAGAAACACGGATATGAACAGAGTGAGCAAAGAGACAAAGAACCTCACGAGATGAGGTTCTTGGTCTCTTGCGCTTGGGTGGTGTTTGCATTTTTCGTGCAATATCCACAAATCACAGACAAGCACACATTTTCTGATTAATTAACCCATATCATACTGAGGTTAAAAGCTTCAAATTTGTACACTGCCATAAGCAAGCTACATTACAGTACTTACGGATAAGGACATAGTTCAAGGGTAGTGCCAGAATAGCTTGGCGCCTAGAGGCGCCAAGCTATTCTGGCACTACCCTTGAACTATTTTAGTCAAACTTATTTCACACACTGGTGTATTCCGAATGATAAGGATTAAAAAGAAGGTCTGCCCTGTGAAGGCACCACTGATGCAGCAAGTCAATTTGGTGTGAAAATCGAGATTTTCAACGCGATTCAATGCGGGAATGTTTTCGTGCATCGTTGCTCATTCACGCGTTAACGCGTTAACCACTTAACCGCCAGGGCAAGACGAACGCTACCCAGCTGCAAGAGACATAAACCCTCATGAGCCCCCGCAGTCGCGGGGGCTCATGAGGATTTATGTCTCTTGTTTAGTCTTTATTTTTTTTATATTATTTATTATTTATTTTTTAGTCTTTATTTTCTTTCTTTTTTTTTTTTTCTTTTTCCCTGTTAAGGAATCTGCGCTCTGTGCGCGAATGTCGGTCAGCGCGCTGAGGCTCCGACGCCGAAAGTCGCGATCTCTGGCAGCTAAGGGGTTAAGAAATAAAATCCACACAGAAACGACAGCCATCGGGTCCAAAATCACAGACCAACACCCAGTAAACAAGCTCCAACACACTGCTGTAGACTTACTCTATCAGCCATTGTTCCAACCCCACCATGCGTTCATGGATCTGCGTGGAGTCGCGCCTGCCGAAGAAATGCTTCGGTGGTAGTTCCGGGGGAGATCTGGAAAAAACGCGAACGCAGTTCACGTGAGTGTGCGTGCGTCACAAGCCTTGGAAATATGCATTGTATTGGTATGTTTGTGTGCTTAAAAAAAAAAAAAAAAACACGCTTCACTGAAAAATTGTGAAACCACCTTCACTAAAATAAATGTGAAAGCCTTTTCACTGAAATATGTGAAACCCCTTTCACTGAAAAATGAAAAAAAAAAAACACTCCTCCCACTGAAAAAAGTGTGAAACACCTTCACTGGAAAATGTGAAACCCCTTTCATTGAAAACCCCCTTTACTGTAAAATGCAAAACCATTTTACCGAAATATGCGAAACCCACTTCACTGTAAATACAAAAAGAAACTTTATTGACAAATGCGACCCTCCACTAAATTGAAAAAATCCTCAACCCCCTACACTTAAAAATGTGAAACCCCTTTCACTCAAAAATCTAAAAGCCCCGTCACTGAAATTTTCACGAACGTCACCAAAGCGCAAGAGACAAAGAACCTCATGAGCCCCCGTGGATGCGGGGGCTCATAAGGTTCTTTGCCTCTTGCATTCCTCACGCAGGCATATGTTTCAGTTCCGTGAACAAAAAAACAATTTTGCAGGGAACATTCCCAAGTCTGTAACTGCCAACCAATCTTCCTTCCGTACAGTTCACAGAGCTCAGCGAGAATTTTGCCTATTGCCGCACGGTTCAGAAAATCACCGATCAGGGGCGAACATTTTTACCTGAATTTGTCGGTGCTGTAGATGCGTTTCCTCAGCCATTCGAAGTCCGAGTACCGGCGCCTTGCCTTGCTTCTTTCTACTCTAAAACACTGCTCTTTGGACTGAAAGACAAAAATCCATAATTATAAGCTGTACTGTTGTTACAAGTACGGCGCAAAATAGTATGCATGCTAAAGGAAAACAGAAAACAGAGGTTGAAAACCCTTTAAGTTAGAAACATGAAACATGTGTTTCATGTTTCTAACTTAAAGGGTTTTCAACGTCTATTTTCTGTTTTCCTTTCACATGAAACCCTTGCGGCAACAGTTTTTCTACATTATGCATGCCAACTTACAAATTTCAAACAGGTGATTGCAAAGCCTGTAAAATGCAAAAAGAAAATCTTAACGAGGAATACGCTTAGAAAAGACAACTCGTCACAATTTATAAATTGTGTCGTGATTGCCTTTTCAAAGCGTGTTTCGTTGGTATTTTCTACGTCAAATTACAAACACAAAGGAAGTGAACAAAATCGTCTCTTTTGTGAAGCTAGTTAGGATATAATCAACATATTCACCTCCAAGAAAATGTCGTAGAACGTTTTTGGACCCTCCTCCTCGATCTGGACTGTGGTTGGGTTCCTCACTCGCAGTGTAAAGTCCAGTTTCTGTGGACAGACAAAAGAATGGTGTCTAGGACGGTACAAACTTGGCCTCAACACCTTATTCATTCTATTCAAAGGCTCCCATGACTGAAGTGCGCTTTGATGTACACACAGAATGTAACACAACGACACACACTGATGGGCACCTTTGTTGTTTTCGGTTACTCCGTTACAATCGCTCCCGAAACATTATTGGCCAGTGCATTTCTCTAATTAATTAATTACCCAATTACCTACCTAAGTAATTACGCACTTAATTACATACTTAAAGAGTCGGGTCCCAAGGGTGCACCTTCGGTTGAGACGCTAAGCAGGCGGCGCTATGCTTTCGCGCTGACGGCCGCCAGAATTGAAATGACTCATCGAGACTGCTCACGCGTTTATATAGGCCGGCCGACGGTTTAAGTTTAAGTGATTAACTACTTAATTATTTACTTTGATTAATTAACCCATTGTGTCCCAGGTACGAAATACCCACATTGTGGAGTTTGTCCTCCGAGGACTGCATTACAATTCAGGAGACAGGTCGACCATCATAGTTCAAGGGTTTTTGCCAGAATAGCTTGGCGCCTGTAGGCGCCAAGCTATTCTGGCACCACCCTTGAACTATCATGGTCAATCCCTATCTTGCTGTGGTGTGCCGGGACTGAATCAGTTGCGTACCTACAGAGTGAGAAAAAGATACTGGACCCGACGTGGTCATATTTTGTATATTTCAAAATATGTCCGGTTGATTGGTTGGTTGGTTGGTTGGTTGGTTGGCTTGTTGACTGGTTGGTTGGTTGTTCAGTTGGTTGAAAGGTTGGTTAGCGTTTTAACGTCCACGCTACAAGACTTATAACGGACGGCCCATGAGGCGGGTTATGGGGGACAGGATCAGCTATTGCCAATGGAGTATATCCTGAACACGGAACAATTCCGGCTCACAGTACGTGTGCCACTTTCAACGGACGGATACGCTATAGAATCCCCTGGACTGAGAGCCCAGCTACCGGGGCCAGGACCGTCTGGTACGGCTGTTCCTTTCGCTCCACGGCTTTCGCAACTGGTAGGGTGCACACAACTTACCAGGTAGCGAGGTACGCACACTAAGATCTCCCAGTAAAAAACGTCACCAGCGCTGTGCTCAGCTTACGAGCTTTGCAGATGAAGATTTGGTAACTGAGGTTCGGCCATATTAACTTTGTGAACAAAAGAAGTGCGGCGTTTATGAACATTTTAAAAGATCCAACTGTTAACTTCATATATTATTTTCAGACCCTTCGAAATGATTCAATGGAGGTTTGCATACCACTTACATGTAGTAGGCCTACACCTGCGGGTTTGAATGCCGTTTAAAAATGCCCTGTGAAAATGAGTACCCCGCCCAGTATACGACAAAACGTGACAAAATTAATAATCTGCACAATACCTAATATTAAGTACTATCAACAAATACCACCCCCATGAGCAAAAGGCCCTCGGGCCCCAGAGCCGGCTGACCTCGGCCCGAAGACAATCCATGAACCAACAGATTGTCAACACCTATCGCACAGCCTACATGGAGCTCCGTCACATTTCTTCTATCAGACACTATTTGACCATCGAAGCCACAAAAACCCTTATCTGTGCATTTGTTCTTTCCAAGCTGGACTATTGTAATTCACTGTATGCAGGTTGTCCCAAATATCAGATTGACAGGCTTCAAAAAGTTCAGAATTCTGCTGCGAGGCTCGTCACCAAAAAGCGCAAAACTGATCATATTACATCTATACTTAAATCCCTCCACTGACTCCCTGTGGCTGCAAGAATTCAGTATAAACTTTCTTCTGTCTGCTTAAGCTGCATTTCCACATCAAGCCCCCCATACCTGTCCTCTCTCCTGCAGCTGTACACTCCCTCAAGACTACTCAGATCCTCTGCTGACAGCCGCATTTTGCGTGTACCTTTTGTCCGTACCAAGTCTTTTGGCCAGCGGTCTTTTTCATATCTTGGGCCGCTGTACTGGAACGAACTCCCCTCCGCCATGTCCGCCGCAGTGCTTCAAAACACGTTTTTAAATCTGCGCTAAAAACACACCTTTTCCAACTCCATTACCGCACTGATTAATCATTGACTGCTGAGGATTCTGTGTAGTTTTGCTGTGGTGCCTGGAATGTGTGTGTGTGTGTGTGTGCGTGTAATATTGTGTACAGTTTTTGTAATTGTATTTTTGAAATTTGTAGGCGCCTAGAGCTCTACTTGAGGTTAGGCGCCATGGAAATCATTATTATTATTATTATTATTATTAAGACCTTTTGCTCACTGGAACCGTCTTGAGAAAAAGCTCCCATCACGCTGAAGGTGACATCCACTGATAGTATGGTCCGATTACAATGACAGCCTAGGCAGTCTGACTGACATGCATAATAATATAATAGCTAACGCAGCATAACCTAACCCCCAATAACTTATTCCGTCGGAGGAACAAAAATCTATATGAGCAAATACCGCCATCATTTTCTTCTTCCTCTCCTCTCAGTTGCTCTCTGAACTCTGAAAGCGCCCCGCGTGCATGTAACCATGGAAGTTAAACGTAACTTACAGTAATATAATTATTTCAGTGGAGACGGGGAGGTGTGTGTGCGTAGGGGTGGGGTGGGGGCAGCGTGCCTGATATGTTACTGTTTCAAGCCTCCAAAACTTTAAACATGAAAAGGGTGTGCCGGCGACAGTCTAAACTACGGAAAGCAAACGACGCAGTGCGGAATGGGCTCTGATTGGGTGAGAGGTGGGGGGGGGGGGGGTGGTGGGGGGTAGGGGGTAGTCCGACAGGATAGTCGTCCAGCAAAAAAGAAACAAAAATCTAGTCAGGGGACACTTTGCCCCCCCTCCCCCCCCCCCCTTCCCCATTTTCTCCCACGCCTGTAAGTTGATGTGCAAAACACCTGTATTGACCTGGATCCATTACAGCAAGATGCCTCACGACAGATCTTACGAGCCCTGGTTGTACCAACCAATCGAGTCCCAGGTACAAAATACTCACATTTTGGAGGCGTCTTCTGAAGACTGCATTACATTTCAGGCGACAGATCGACCATGATAGTTCAAGGGTGGTGCCAGAATAGCTTGGCGCCTGTAGGCGCCAAGCTATTCTGGCACCACCCTTGAATTATCATGGTCAATCCATATCTTGCTGTGGCCTGTCGGGGCTGAATCAGTTAATTGGGGCTCGTTAACAAGCATGTCACGTGCAGGTTGAAGGAGCTGGCTGAAGGACAGATTAGGTACGCAGTAGAACCTATTTTAAACGACCACAGTTGTGAAAGACCACCTGTGGCTGAAGGACAGATTAGGTACGCAGTAGAACCTATTTTAAACGACCACAGTTGTGAAAGACCACCTGTGGCTGAAGGACAGATTAGGTACGCAGTAGAACCTATTTTAAACGACCACAGTTGTGAAAGACCTCCTGTTATTAAAGACCATCATTTAGCTGGCTGTTGCCATCTATATGATGCAAAGAAGTACCCAACGGAGAAAGAAACACGCTTAGAAAAGACGGGTACAACACAATAAATAAATAAATTGTGTTGTACCCGTCTTTTCTAAGCGTGTTTCTTTCTCCGTTGGGTACTTCTTTACATTTTACACGCTTGGCAGTCACCTTTTTGGTCTGGATTATCTATATGATGGTCTTTCATAACAGGTGATGACACTTTCTGCCCTTTCAAGGGTCCGTTGTGACTCCTCTTCAAAGACGGAGCACCCGTCTTTCAGGATCATTCTTCTCGCAAATAGAAGTGGTCGCCCCACAGAGGTTCTGATGTAAATTACGTGGACATCCGCGACACAGTTACACAGTCCGTTACGAGAATTCAGGGCCGTATTTAATCAAACTGTTGGACCTTTTCCGGGAAAAATCGCACATTTGTTGTCTTCTCCGATTCGCTAGCACAGTATGTCAGAGTCAGTATACCACGGTAGCCAATCGATGAAGACAATCGTTGTGCGTCAGTTAACGTCCGCTTTCGGCCAGGCCCAGAGTACCTCAGTGTTACCGATTATGTGGCAAGCGCCACGCACTGGCAAACCAACGGCATCCGTGCTCTCTCTCTCTCTCTCTCTGACAATATTAGTGCCTCAATCGTTGTAAAATAAATTTTCATTGATTCATCGACTGACTCTCTCTCTCTCTCTCTCTCTCTCTCTCTTGGTCCCGCCTAAACTATGACCTTCATAGTGTAGAAGAGACATGACACATTTAGCCCTGACGCAATATGGCTCG
Organism: Semisulcospira habei; assembly: GCA_036245525.1. Classification (NCBI taxonomy): domain Eukaryota; kingdom Metazoa; phylum Mollusca; class Gastropoda; family Semisulcospiridae; genus Semisulcospira; species Semisulcospira habei. Next base: position 282,616,053 of record BTPG01000001.1, read on the forward strand.
ACCAGAATAATTCAAGGATAGTGCTAGATTAGCTTGGCGCCTGATGGCGCTAAGCTAATCTGGCACTAACCTTGAACTATCATGGTCGAGCCATCTCCTTGAAACTGATACATATCGCTGGTTGCGGAGGTGATACCTCCAAACATTTGGGAAATGCGGTCTTGGGGTAACGAGTTAATCCCTACACACATCTCCCCGTCTCTTGTAAAATTAAGTTTCATTAGTGACTCATTGATTCTCTCTCTCTCTCTCTCTCTCTCTCTCTCTCTCTCTCTCTCTCTCTCTCTCTCTCTCTCTGTGTGTTTGTGCTGATCAGCAGCACTAACTTGACATATCCGCGGCCTACCTCTGACGTGTTGGCCTACTTCAGTTAAATAAACATACGAGCGCGGCTTTGTCGGCCACTACTCGATGACTGAACTCGTATCTCTTTCAAGCCATGTCATCCGTCTACGCGGCATAATTAGTGCCGCCGCATCCGGATTCAGCATGTCTTGATTGAGTTACTCGTGTCAGTGTGTGATAAACCTCACGGTTTACTCTGGAGCACTGCGCTGATGGCTCGATCTTAGCACTCTCATACTGTACATGTAATCATATAATATGTCGTGTGAGAGTGCCGAGATCATGATCGATTTGTTAGCCGACTCCTTAGCCTGTGTGAGGAGTAAAATGACGGTCATGCATCCTGGGCGTGCGAGCTGGCAGAGTACCACCTAAGGCATGGTTCTCTGTCAGCTACATGAACCTACACGGTCACGGCCGGTGTCATACACAAGGTTGACATAGCAGTTAATGCTATATCCTGACAACACATGTCGGCATGGCGTTGGCTACTCAGACAGACAGACACACACACACACACACACACTCACCTCACTGTCTCAAGACTGACACTTATCAGTGGTCACGACGACATACTGACACCGCAATGACAAACATAAACACTGATGCTGGCCTATTCAGTCTGCGTTCGCGGGGAAGGAGCAACAAAATAAAAACGCTGTGTTGCATGGTACGGCCCGTATAGCCAACCACCCTGCAACACTGAACTGATAAGGCTGTACTGATTAATATGAAAAACCTGCAATGACGCGCTTACACAGACACGAGTGACACGGCATCGTGTGCTGGTGGTTTTGGCAATTTTTCGACCTGACGATCTGAGCGCTGGCCGCCGCCAGTGTCTAAATTCACAACTGTACTGCGAATTAGCACACACATTTGACGTTCTACTACAACTGACCACGGTGCAGCGGCACTAGGATCAAACTAGGCCACAGCCTACACCTATCCAGTGACCTGCACACAAATCACGTTTATTACTTCGACTACACTGTAGATGCCACGCTAGTAGCCCGGCTCTACTCTTTGACTAATATAAGTCAAGCCGGCTAGTTCAGAACTTACATGCAAGTCGCTTCCCGTTCTCTCTCTAGTATCCTCTTCCGCATTCCTGCTTCTCTCCTCGCCTTCACAACTCTTACCCGAAAACTCGCCCGAATCATGCCCTCCATCCATGATACTGTGCTGGTACCTCATACTCCTCCAGCATGTGAATAACCACTGTATGAGCTGCCGATGTGTAGTCACAGGTCTATGAAGTGTGGTGGCGGGACTCCGTAATCCTGTCACATGGGGCTGCGGGTCAGAGGTCGCAGCCGGGTGACGCGCATTTGCGGCGTTGACGGACGCTATCATGATTGATTCTGGCTGTATCGACATACAGTAATCACGAGTAATCGCAGAAAAGGCTTTTCAGTAACTTCGACCTGTCACCGGGCATGCTGGTTTATCTGTTGCCCGTGTGTTTAGGCGGCCAGTGCCCGCTTGAAATGAAGCACGCTTCAATCACAAAGGCTTTGCAAGCGTTTCAGTCATGACACACGACTGCTCAGTGTTCACATATCTTATTAAGTTCCTCAGTAAAACTGACTCAGATGAGGTGTTCTACTGCCAGCGTCTCATAACTGATCCGGCATTGATGACACCGAATCGACAAAATGTGTCATCAGTAAAATTAGGTTCAAAGCAACGAACTACGTCTCAAAATGACCGATTTTTCACTGGGACACAGAAGCCGATAGATGGCAGGGGGCGGCGGCTTTCAAACCAGCTGTTACCATCAGTGTTCAAAGCGCGTGATAAGCGCGGTTGTGTGTCACATGACTTCTGCACATGACCATAACGGCATCACATGACTAAAAAACACTGATTTTAATTAATAGAGCTTCTTTTCCTGCATCGCCGACACTAGTACACGGCCAAATCGCCTCAGTTGAACTGACTGAAGAGGCACAGATCCTAATGAGCCTAGGCGTTTTGTCGCGATATAGTACACTAGGCTCAATCAGACGGTACTGCCGCCCTGAAGAGGCATAGCCTCAGATCCTCGACATGAACCCCAGCAGCCGATTTGAACTCTTGGCTGTCGGTAACGCGCTTCTTGTCGTGATGATTCCTACAGGAATCCGCGACAAAAAAAAAAACAAAAACGTTACCAACAGACAGCGCTCGCTCATCAACCGTCTTCCGGGCTTTCACTACCTGCCTTTCACAAGAGGCATAGATTCTCATGAGCTCCCACAGTCTGCGGGGGCTCATGAGGATCTATTCTTCCTGCCAGGGTGCTGTTAAATAACTAACTCGTTTGACTGTTTTGTGCGTTTACTATTAACCCATTCAGCCCTGACGCATTACAGCAGGAGATGGATCGACCATGATAATTCAAGGGTAGTGCCAGATTAGCTTGGCGCCTGTCGGCGCCAAGCTACTCTGGCACTGCCCTTGAATTATCATGGTCGATCCATCTCCTGCAATTGGTGCGTAGTCATTAGATGACGCCTCAAAAATTTGGGAAATACGGCCGTCGGGCTGAGTGAGTGAAACTATTTCCGGACAATGCAAAAAGATACAAAGCAAAACAAAGCCGTCTTTTTGCTGCTTGGGAGAGAGGGGGTTGGGGGAGGGGTAGGGGTGGGGGTGGGGATGGTTGGAGGCAGCGGCTGGGTGTGTGTAGGGGGGTGGGGGGGGGGGAATTCTCAGGAGCCCAGGAAGGAAGTTAGAACTATGCCTCTATGTCTCAGAAGTCTTTCCGGTAGCCCCACATTTCAATTACATATTGTTATACCATTGTTTTAGAACTGACGCGTGACTGTATCCAGCAAAACCCCTCTAACTGCGAGAGACATAGATCCTCATGAGCTAAAGCACGGTTATCTTTGCCTATAGCTGGACCCAGTTTGGATCTGTGCTACTCAAGCATGCTTTTCAAATCTGTGCTCATCTGTGATTTTGGACCTCACGCCTATAGACCGTAGAACCAAACAAAATCACAGATTAAAACGAAAAATGTAATTTTTATAAAGCCCGTGTGCTTCGAGTCTTTCGTGTGCATGTCACATTTACATCTGTGCTTCAAAGGCAGATGAGATTTGGTGTTTCCTGTGATAAAGCATGTATACGTGCATAATATTTGTTACTGGTCTGCTTCAAAGTCAGACTATCTGATAGGCGATAGCAGTACATTACTGAGCGGTAAGAACTGGAATCGACGTGACACTGGTTATCGCAAATCACTTGATATGTCCACAAGCACGGCTCGAGGAACATCTTTTCTCACCATGTTTATCAATGCACAGTATTTATATCTTGTGTTCACTTTTAACTCATTCAGCCCTGACGCACTACAGCAGGAGATGGGTCGACCATGATAATTCAAGGGTAGCGCCAGATTAGCTTGGCGCCTGTCGGCGCCAAGCTAATCTGGCGCTGCCCTTGAATTATCATGGTCGATCCATCTCCTGCAACTGGTGCATAGTCATTAGATGATGCCTCCAAAATTTGGGAAATACGGCCGTCGGGCTGAATGAGTTAACCTCGTGACGGCCAGAGGACGCAAAATCATTATGTCTTTGCGAAAGCAGTGCCTAACGAAATGCAAGCACTGAATAATCCCTCAGTCCACCGAACGCGGCAATAAATAAGGTCAGCATAGATTCAGCAAGAGGCAAAAAACGGCCTCATGAGCCCCCGCATCAGCGGGGGCTCATGAGGTTCTGTGCCTCTTGCGTTTGGATGGTGCTCGCATTTTTTTTTTTACAGTGAAGGGACTAAAGAATAATTATTTTATGTTGAACCGAAAATATAAATATTGTGCTTTATTAGGCATTGTGAAAACGCGTTTTCTTCGTTCAGTATTGCAACAACAACAAAAAAATCTTTTTTAAAATTTTTTGGGGACGGTGAATCTAGAACTGTAGAAGAGATAAGATTCTGCAATATTTCTTTTTCACCATCGCGAAAACACGTTTCTCGACAATCGCCTATGGAGAAGTCAACAGCGCAAGAGGTGTTATATTGAATATCAGCTTAAAGTACCATATAAATCTGAAGACACATTTCAGCACCATTTGTGTTTATTATGCCTTGTCGACACACCTAATGAACTTTAACAGCGTTTGGAACACGCAGCAAAAGCACACGTGTAATCGCACATATTTATTCTGCGCTGCCGTTAGCGTGTCAATCTATTTTTAGCTGTTTCTCGTACTGATAGCGTTATAGTTATAGAGCGGTGTGGAGTTATTGTCAGGTTACTTGATATAAAGACGACGTGTGTTGGAACTGGATTGTCCTGTGTCTAAATAAACCAAAACTAGACGTGTGTGTGCCGTTTCGTAACCATCTGTTACAGAAGTGTATCTTTGAACTGTTACGGCGGTAGTGGGCCTTTAAGTGCAGTAGGTTTACTCGATGGACAACAATGCGGATAGTTAAAACAAACTAGTATTGACAGCTCACTGTGTAGTGTTTGGCAGGGCAAAAACAAACATTGAACTAGTCTTGTGTTAAAAACTTTAAAAGGTCAATGTCGTATGGTTTTCAAATATCATTACGCGTAAATCCGACTTCTCCTACCGACCCAACCCACCCCCACCCCCCTCACCTCCACCCCACCCCGCTGTTTGCTTTTTCGGCCACTGAAAGCAAGGTCTAGCTCGGGAAAGGTCCCAAAGAAAAAAGTTGGAAAGCCCTCCCCCCTCGAGGTCTGTAGATACCCTCTGTCACATGCATTTTAAAAAGAATGGTAGAATTAGAAGGGGGGGGGGGGGGGGGGGATCTTTGCTGAGGCAAGACAACATTGAGAACAAGTCGTAACGGTAAACGTCAGCAATTATCAAAGCCCTCCCCGGATAAAACAACTTTAACCCTTATCATTGGGAATACACCACTGAGTGTGTGAAATAAATGCGACTAGTTCAAGGGTAGTGCCAGAATAGCTTGGCGCCTCCAGTCAGTGCGAAAATTGCGCCCTTCTCTTCACCCTGTACAAAGTCTTCTCTTTTTGTGTGTGTGTGCACAGTCATTATCAAATAGATCACATTTCTGAACACGTTCAATCGGATAATCATGGTATTCTCGGTTCATGAGTGCAGATGCACCCTTCTAAAGCGGGTTATCAATACTGTTCAATACCATTGACAACATCACGTGAGCCAATAGGCACAGGTGGGGCTGTCCCGGCCAACAGTCATTTGAAACTGAAACTGGTGTATTACGCTTATTAATATTGCATATTAATAGATCACACATAGTAACATATTTATAAGTGTCTTGGTCTGTGACTTTGGACCCTATGGTTGGACGTCAGACGAAACATGACTTCAGCCTTAACCCCTCCACAGCCAGTGGAGGCAGTTGGTTTTTGTGTTGTTGGAAGTTTTGACTACTGAACACGGAAGAGTCCCAGCCGTCCCACAAAGAGCGTGGATACAAAATGGGTGTTAACAAGAGGCATAGATCCTCATGAGCCCCCGAGTCTGCGGGGGCTCATGACGATCTATACCTCTTGCAGTTGCCGAGTGGTGCTGGGTGGTGTTCAATGTTTTCTCGGCAAAGGGGTTAATGTGAACTATGCCAGATTTAACCCATTCAGCCCTGGCGCACTTCAGCAGGAGATGGGTCGACCATGATAATTCAAGGGTAGTGCCAGATTAGCTTGGCGCCGACAGGCGCCACGCTAATCTGGCACTGCCGGTCACATTATACAGTCAAATTTGGCCAGTTCAGGCAGTGCAAGGACCGGTGGTTTTAAAAATAATTTTTGTCTTGTTTGAAAATTTGTAGTAGGGCTGAATGTTGGAATTTGCTGGAAATTTCTGGTTAGCCGAGAGGAGACATGTTTGGTGCTTTGATTCATACCATCCTGAGCTTATCCAGTGGACAATTTTGGGCCTATGTTGAGTTGCCATTGACGTAGTGATTTGAGGGGCACGCTGATTTCAGCTGTGCTTGGGTGTGGGGTTGGTAAAGAACCAGTCTCATAGCCAAGAAATGAGACGGGTGATGTGCTGGGTTGTTTTTTTTTTGTTTTTTTTTTTTGTATTTTGTGCATGGCAAATGTGCAGCTGGTGGGCGGTAGTGTTTTTTAGGGAATTGAAAAATTAGGGGATGATTGGGACTGACTAAGGCTAAGAGACTGGACAGTACGGAAACGGCACTGTAGTCCGTGACCTGCCCTTGAATTTTCATGCTCGATCCATCCCCAGCAACTCGTGCATTACTGAGATGACGCCTCCAAAATTTGGGAAATACGGCCGTCGGGCTGAGTGAGTTGATAGCTCGCAGTATCTTTTGTATAAATGTTCTCAGTATGTCTTACAATAATGCCTGACGAAAGGGCTGGCTAACGTAAATTATGAAGTTTGATTGTCGTAAAGTGAGACTGAGACTTTTCTGCTCTCCTTCTCCTTCGTACACAGGAGAGTTCCTTCCGTTGAGCCCAAAAAGGCAAAAGCTCTCGTATGTGTGCATACTCACATGCATTGTAAAAAGAGGGGGCAGAAAGGTCTTATTTGAGGCACGACAACATTGAAAACCCGTTCTTCGATGAATTTTAGCAATCAATGCCTGCCAAGTGCCATGGAGCAGCCTGATCGCTTTTGAAGTAACTGAAATAGGGGATGGGTATTGATATATGATTTTGGATCTTGCGGTCTTGAGACGTGAGGTGCAGTGTGATAGACCACTGAGCACACACACATGACTTTCTGCAAGTGAGACGTCTGAAGTAAACTATACTGACTTCCATTAAAAACGCGAAAAGTGTCTGTAAGTGTACCCGCAAACAAAGAGCCACCCTGACAGCAAAACTAAAACATTTTATTTGTTGCTTACTTCAGATGTTCACCCTACTGTCTGAGCTATCTTCACACAAAAATTGGATGAGTTATCGCCCATGGCTACCTTGGAGGACACAGGGTTTTCATTAGTGGTGAAAAAAAGCAAAACTAGACACACTCTGTTTCCTGTGATATGTTTTAACACACAAGTTGTGTGGATTGCGTATGATGTTATTAACTGCCTCAAACAAAATTTGACTCGAAAAATTCATTAGAGAACCAGAACTTCCGGTTCACAGCATTTTCTTAATAAATCTTATTTGATTTAATGTGAATTACTTTCAAACCATTGTTTATGCTCCAGTGACTGACACAGAGATAAAGAACACACCCATATCCATTTGATCAGGTAATACCCGCTAACCTAAAATAAAGAACTTTTTGATTTTCATGTTTGTAAGTCATGCTGATTATTTAGGTGCCTTTGACAAACGAAAAGTAGGTCAAGATCATACAGGCCGGATTTTCATGCACACGGACTCTAGTGACACTGCACATTGGTTGGCTTTCAGTTGTGTCCTCTGCAGATGCTCCCCATTTCACTTTCAATATCCTGTGATGGTAGTGTCACTGATGACGTCATAAGTTATCGATGTGCGATTTTTAAGACTAAACATTCTATTTGCACACGACATAACACACTCTTCATAACATTTTCTAATAAATGACGTCAAAATAACCCGGATTAAAGCATATTTGCGAAGAAAAGTGCTATGGTGAAAAATTCGCGTTTCTTTTGTTGATCAGTATATATCTAAAATCACGTTTTTGTCATCCGCTACCTGTTCGAACCCGCCTGCCGATCGGCCGCTCGCAAGGACAAGATCAGCGTTGCTGCTCATGTGACGTGATTGCATGACGGACAGTGAGGAACGTATCGCACACACTCAGGAATAGCATAGTCACACGGTGACCGTCCGACATTGAACTGGCCCTACATTAACACAGGATTAGGAAGCCGAGTTATGTCCCCCGAACCGCAAGAGCTCCGACCCTCAACAGACGATCTCCGGAAATAACAACTTGGCCCAAACTGTACGTGTTTTGACGGGAAAATTGGATAAAAGGCGCGGACAAACATGATTTGAATTAAAAGTCCGGACAAACATGCGATATCGCATGTTTGTCCGGACTTTTCATCCAGTTTTTGTCGAAGCAGTTGGCAAATCTAACCTTCTCCTGATAAGTTCCAAACGTCTTTTGGTACACACATCTGATCTTACCAAGCCAATCTGGCACTTCCCTTGAATTATCATGGTTGATCCGTCTCCTGCAACTGGTACAGTCGTTAAGTGACAACTCCAAAATTTAGGAAATGCGGCCTTAAATGGGTTAACGAATTTTTGGTTAGGCAAACGGGGAGGGAAGGGGGTGGGGGGAGTTGCAGAACCCCTGAAAACACCCCTCCCCCCTCCCCCGCCCTCCCCTTCCCAGGTCCACCCCCGACACACATAATGATATTATAAATATTTGCATGCCTGTACATAACATACTGTATAATAATGAAGTATGTCATGCACAAACGATCGTGTCAGACAGGCTGGTTCCTAGCCGTCTGCGGTTGGTTCGGGTAGGTGGCTGAACATTGCGTGTACAAGTGAGTGTCAGTGTGACTGTGCATGTGCGCGCGCCGTGAATGCGCAGGGACGGATCAGTTACCTCGGGGGGTGGGGGGGTCCAACTTTTTCCTAGACCTTGCTTCCAGGGGCCAAAAAAATCGAAAAGCGGGGGGGGGGGGGGGGGGGGGGGGGGGGGGGCGGGGGGGGGAGAGAAGAGAGGGGGGAGAGAGAAGGCGCGTGCGTGTTAAAACTCTCACCGTTCGCCAAAATATCAAACAAAGGGGGAGGGGGGGGGTGAAAACTCGCCAAAAATTTTAAACGTGCGGGAGGGGAGAGGGGGTTCAACCCCCCACCCCCACCCAAAAAAAGGGACTTTGTTATAGCATTTATTTTAATAGGTCGTGGGGGGGGGGTGTCCGGAACCCCTGCCCCCCCTCCAGATCCGCCCCTGGTGTGTATGCCCTTGTCCATGCTTGATTCGTCGACTGTGGGAGAAAAAAACAACACCCCGAACGAACATTGAGGAAGTTCGGGTGAAGTTTACAATAACCGTATTTGGCCAGCTAACAATCGTGCTCAGCAACTTGATCTTCCCAGTCCCGCCCTGTACACAGTCAACAGCAACTAAAATTGTGCTGGCCTGTGATTTTGTGCAAAATCACAGCGGACCTGCACAAAATAGTCACTAGAGAGAGAGAGAGAGAGAGGGGTATTGAAGTTTGCATATGCGCATGTATCTGCGTCGCTGTTTTCGCTTCGTCGAGTACGTGGCTCGCATTAAAAATGTGCGCTGATCTGTAATTTTGGACCTTAAGGCCTGACGCCGTAAGGTCCAAAATCACAAAGCAGCGCACACACATGACCGGAAACTTTTTTGTGTGTGTGTTAAATAATGTATGCACTCGTTCGAGGAAAAACTGGCAGCTCAAACTGAGTCTTTTTAAGACGAAGGGGCTCTGTGGATAATGCACCTTTATGCACAGCCATCATTCTTCTCCCTGCTGAGAAGAGCAGGCTGCGTACGCTATCTTGTCTCACTAGTAGTGGGAATAGCAGGTCTTGGCACTGAGGTGAATGTGGTGAATGTATAATGTTTGAAAGTACCATTGCGCGTAAAGTTGAAGGGCACATGTCAGCACCATTTGTGTTTAAATAATAATAATAAACTTTAACAGCAGTTTGGACACGCAGCAAAAGCACACACGTAATCGCACTTATTTATTCGGTGCGCTGCCGTTAGCGTGTCAATCTATTTTTAGATATTTCTCGTACTGATAGCGTTGTATTTCTAGACCGGAGTGGAGTCAATGTCAGGTTACTTGATATTGACGACGTGTGTTGAACCGGCTGGATTGTCCCGCGTCTAAATGAACCATAACTACACCTGTGTGTAGCGTTTCGCAACCATCTTACAGAAGTGTATCTCTGAACATTTACGGCGGTAGTGGGCCTTTAAAAGATGTGCAATTTTTACTTTTGAACACGTGAAACAATGACGTCACCCTTTAGAGGACATCAGCTGCTAGTAAGGCTTACTACAGAGTATCGGTGTTTACATACAAATTGCGCAGGCTTAGAACATACACGTACCATCTAGAAATGACCTCCCTTTGCACGCGGAATATTTAATTTTTGCGATCTTAGTTGAAAAGTCCGCTTTGCTCCATCAGAGATACACCTTCAGCTACCTACTTGTGAAAAAATAAATTCTATTGGGCTTTTTTTCGGGTGGGTCTGTCTTAGACACACCGCTGGCCCACTGCGGTCGTCGTGGGCCCGAAGACTGACGTTTTGCTGCTAGGGGCACTATTACTGACGGTATTACCGGTAGTCCTGCATGTGTTTCCACTAATCACTGGTATTACGAGTACGTCGCTTGGGTCGGGTTTTGCCACCAATGACGATGGCACTCTAGCTGACAAAGTGCTAATACTGAAAACACACAAGCGCTCGTGACCATGCAATGTGTACGCCGGATATTGGAAGAGTGCAATCAATGCAGTACGTCGCATAGGAGGGCCGGGTTCTGTACCGATGTAAACTTCACGGCTCAAGCTGATATTATAATACTTTTACTGATCAAGCCGCACAAGCGCTCGGCGTGCTGACGGCCATGCAACGTGTACGCCGGGCCGTCAGTGTTACAAGCGCGCAATGCCAAATACGAGTACATCGCTTAGCGGGTCACACAGTGGGGTTCTGTAGTCAGTACCGATGTAAACTTCAGCTGGAGTGATTACTTTTATCAAAGACAGGCCCTCGTGACCAATATCACTGTTATCAGATTGCGTACATAAGCGTTCCTTGCAAATTATTTCTTTACAGTTTCAGTAAATACGCTTGGCGGCAGTCACTGTAACCAGTCTGGTCTGGATTTCACCCATAAGTTACAGCAGGGACGCGCTCGTAAATGTACATAAACTTACCTTATTGCCGCGGTGGCTCGCCATGTCGAACGAGATCACCTCACAACTAGACTAAAAGTTATTACTAGACTCGGAGACCGCATTTTATACGAAGCGATGCGTCAGCTCAGTGAGACGGCTGTCTGTGTCCGTCTCGGACAGAACACCTTACAATGCCACACTGAAGGCTCAGCCGAGTTCTAAAGACTGGAACATTTGATACGAAACTCAAGTCATCTTCGACGGTACAAGATCCAGAGTCAAGTTGTAGTAACCGGAATTTTATGCGAAGCACGAGTTGGCTACATTTTACAACTTAATGATCTCTACTAAACTTGGCCTGACGGGCGGTTTTCACTGTGACCCGGCTGTACCTGACGGTGACTGACAGATCAGTTGCCCGCCGCTCCGCATGACAGCATACTTAACTGAAGTTAACTGCCTCTACCGGATAACGGGGGACAGCACTCAAACTGATGCAAGAGGTATAGATCCTCATGAGCCCCCGCAACTGTAAAGAAGTCTGCACCACGGCAAGCTTTGATTGCTAAAACTCGCGGATACAACTGTTGCCAATGTTGTCCAGAGTCTCAGCTACCCTTCTTTTCACAAATCATGTTAGTAAACCGCACATGTACATGATGTACTACGACTGAGCGGGTTTTCCATAGCGACGGCGAGTCTGCCGGCTTTTGAGAGTAATGGCGGAAGGAACTCTCCTGCGCACAAAGGACTGAGAAGAAGAGCAAAAATAAAAGTCTTTCATTCAACTTAATAATTAGCCCTTTTGTCCAGCATTATTGTAAGACATACATTTACTAAGAACATTATACATGAGGTATTGTGGCGATCTATTAGTATCCCTTCACTGTCTGAAGTAGGTCGCTTTACGTTAACCGGCCATCAGCCCTGACGCAATACAGCAGGACGGAAGGGTCGACCATGATAATTCAAGGGTAGTGCCAGATTAGCTTGGCGCCGACTGGCACAACCCTTGAATTATCATGGTCGATCCATCTCCTGCAACAGGTGCATAGTCGTTAGATGACGCCTCCAAAATTTGGGAAGTACGTGCGGCGGGCTGAATGAGTTACTCAAGCATTCTGTGCTTCATTCAGTATTGTGGGGCACACCAAGATTGAGAACATATTACATGACTGATTTACCCTGTAATGCTCGCAGCTGGTAGATTTAAACTCGAGAAATATAAAACTGACACTCGTTTACTTCGGTGTCTGTCATCCATTACTTATCCGGCCCTCGGCCACTAAGTGACAGGCATAGCTGCTCATAAGTCTTTGCTGGCTTAAGGGGAGGGTGCAAGCGGGAGTGCAAGATGCGTATAATATTATCTGACCTTGTTATAAGCAAAGTACAGTGTACCCAATGCGCAAAAGGCCATCGGGCCGACGTCGGTCCGATGGCCTTTGCGCACTGGGAACATGCTGACTGAACTGACAGACGCATGATGCCCCGGCGTGAAGGCAAAAGACAGCGAGTCCACAGTTCGTGAAAAGCGACATTTTCATTGTAATACACCCCCACCACCCCCCCAAAAAAAAAAAAAAAATATATATATATATATAAATTTTTAAATAATCGCAAAAATGGATTTACTATTTACTGTCATTAGCCCAGACTGGCCGGCATGGACGGCACACGATTTTGCCAAAGATGCCTAGCACGCGAAATCTGTTGTAGCAATTTTACGAGCTTTCGATCCCATCTCTTAAATTACAACTGAGGAAGACTCGGAGATGGGGTCGAAATAACCCTGCATAAAAGGCTATTGTAGGCCTTTCACGATTGTTCGTAGAGACTCTTAGATGGGGTCGAAATCTCGTGAAATCCCTAGAACAGGTTCTACAAAATATCTTCCTTGTAGGCCTATGTGCAGTACAACAAAACCTGTTCTAAGAGACCACCCTGTCTCTTATGAGAGACCATCTGTCATTAAAGACCAATGATTTAGGTGGCTGTAGCTGTGACTGTAGCCACCTAAATGATGGTCTTTAATGACAGGTGACACTTTTTGCCTTGAGAGAGCACCTATATCTTTTAAGACCATTTTCTTTCCTCTTGCAAACAAGGCGGCAGTGGCTAAAAACAGGTTCCATTGTAGCACAGACTAGGAGTAGGACTAAGTATTACTAGTACATTACGAGTAGTACTTACGTGTACGTTCAGATGGCTTGTCCAGTCTGCTTTCCGAGTGTGACGCGCGGGTGACCAAGCATACATCTGCCACATCTTAACTTATTTGCTGCCTGTTTTTCAACTTCGCTCACTTGCACTGACACTTGCGATTTCCACTCCTACTGAGTTATAAACTGTCATTCCGCGTCATATAAACTAGCTTCCCGGATGCCGCCGCCAAATCATACCTTACTACCCGGTCCAGTAATCCCAACTCATTATGACATCATGAGGAGGAAATTATCAGTACGTGTAGATCTATGGCCTTCGGGGTCTACGTCACAGATCTGGAGACAGATTCGACCATGATAGTTCAAGGGTGGTGTCGGAATAGCTTGGCGCCTACAGGCGCCAAGCTATTCCGACACCACCCTTGAACTATCATGGTCGATCCACGTCCAGAGCTTGAGGTGGATTCTTTTCTTTAGTCAATCTGCTTAGTGCCGTACAACGCCAGCCGTATAGTATGAACTAGTTTCACCACACCGAATAAGAAACGAATTTCAGCCCTCAGTGTAAAGAGACGGAAACTCAGTGCGGAAGTGAAGTATTCTATACAAGTTATTGTTAGGGTTTAAATAAGACTGAAATAACGAGGAAACACTTCAGGGAAAAGTTTCCTGCAGAAATCAGCACTTGTCAAATCACCACTATATAATACTGACTCTAGGAGATAAGGGGTTTCTGAACTGATCATCAACACAAATTTGTAAATGCTGACCTGGTTATTCAGAACGTGAATGCACTTGACACTGAATGGCTCGATTTGAAACAGTAAACGCCGCACAATTAATGTAGAAGTGAACAGCATCTAGGGAATTTTAGTTGTATGCTTTGCTAGCAGAAACGACTGGCTAAACCCGATGACATCAAAATACAAGTCAATCAATTTTAACACGCAGCACTTGAACTGAAAGCAACAAGAGTAATAAAATGACATATCAACTTGACAGACTGGCTTGACATATAACTGGGGAATTTCAGTTGCCTCAAAATAACTTCAGCACACACAAGGCTCTCTTGTTTACTTTGCAATACTGAAAAGTCTCCAGCGCGCCACTATATCCTGCTTCCTCAAAAAAACTTTCACATTAGGCCAACAGAGTTCGTATTTCCTAAGCTAGCCTGTCTACCCATCTACAAAAGGCATAGATCCTCATGAACTCCCGCATTTTGCGGGGGGTCACTGATAAGGATCTAGATGCCTCTTGTTACTAAATAGTAATGTACCTCGGGCAGAGGAAGGCATCTGGCGCTGTATGCCTCCGGGATTTCCCCTTGAAACCGGACATTTATCAGTCATTCAATCCGCGACAAGTCGGATCACCGATCTGACTAAGTAAACGTTTAAAGTAGTAGGCCTTCCAAATTCAGTTGGCATGATTTTCCAGCATGATTCATCGGTGAATCCTATTCCTTCAAGCGACATTCTTCAGGCAATAAAGAGTTAATAGTTTATCATATCTCGTTTCAGTCTAAATATTCTTGGTACACCGGCAAAAGTACCAACACAAACCTGAGTTTAATGATGAAAAGAACGTTTAAGGCTTACGTCTTCTGTCCACCACGAATGTGATTTCAAAGACGGGGCACCGAAATGGGGTCTAAACAAATCTTAACCCTAGCTGGATTCGAACCCGGGACCTTTCGAGCGAGAGTCGAACACTCTACCACCGAACCACCCAGCTCCCCAGTTTAACTCATTCTACCCCAACACCAAATCCCAACATGTTGCCGTTGTCCTCTGAAGACTGCACTGCAGTGCAGGACACAGATCGACCATGATAGTTCAAGGGTGATGCCAGAATAGCTTGGCGCCCATAGGCGCCAAGCTATTCTGGCATCACCCTTGAACTATCATGATTGATCCTTATCTTGCTGTGGTGTGTCTGGGGTAGAATGGGTTAATGATAAAGTTTGAATGTCGAAAAATGAACGCACGAAAGCATTTCCTGATGGAAGCAACTTTAAAGCAAACATTTAAAGGTTCAGTCTTTACATATTTGATTCAGTATTATATTTAAAAGCGTGATTTTTCATGATGACTGGTGAAATACTGAAATTTGAAAATTAACAGCACAACCAAATGTCCTGGATCCTCACGAGTCCCCGTGGCCTGAACCCACCTGATTACGGTGACTAAATGAGGATAGATCGAGTTTATAATACAGTCTACTTCGCATGTGTGTGTGTGTGAGTGTGTATATATATATATATATAATAACAGGGTCGGATAGCAAAACTTGGATTTAACAACCGACAGTTCGAGACGTGCCGCCTCTGGATACGTGGCTTTAAGCCGCGTATCCAGAGGCGGCACGTCTCAAATGAGTTAACTGTCTTATCCGAAGTTTACTGTAATAAGGTGAATCAAGGACCGTCGATAGATCAAACCGATAATAGCATAAATGTTAAGAAATACAGCTTTAACATGTTGAGCCCTGAGGTCGAATTCCCAGAAATATGTCCTCAGAGGACTACACACCAGTTCAGGAGAATGGATCCATCACGACTGTTCAAGGGTAGTGCCAGCCTTGAATACTTCGGCGCAAGGCGCAAGTGTAACCACCCGTAAACTCTCTGCAAAAATCGTATAGAATATAGGATCGTTGCTATCATGATCCATCCATGACAGTTCAAGGGTAGTGCCAGCGCGCCAAGCTATTCTGGCACTGCCCTTTAACTATCACGGTCGATCAATATCTCAATCGGTTTAAAAACTGAAACAATTCGTTGGTTTCTCCACGGGAATCCCCCGACGAGAAGTGCATTTAATGCGAGCTGGCCAAGTACGCCTACTCAAATATCAGCCTATGGTTTGCGGAAGCGCTTTTTCGCCGAGGTGAATCCTGCAAGAATCAATTCGACAAAATGCGCAACCGGCAACCTAAGGCCGGTTCAAAATTCGTCGACTCAGTATCTTGAGCGACACAAACTGCTGAAGAGACATGTTGGTTTTTTTTCTCTCTTTTTTTTTTTAAAATTAGTTTTCATCGCCGTGACTAAAAGGCGTGTCGTCAGTAACCATGCACGAAAGCAATACCGCCCATACGGGTGACTGCCACCAAGCGCGTACTGAAAGCGGCAGAGAACACAAGGATGGAAAGATTGAAACACGTTTAGAAAAGACAACACAATTTAACCATTATCAGTATCATTCGGAATACATCAGTGTGTGAAATAAGTTTGACTAAAACAGTTCAAGGGTAGTGCCAGAATAGCTTGGCGCCTCTAGGCACCAAGCTATCCTGGCACCGCACCCTTGAACTAAAGCCACTGATTGGCCTATATCCTTATCTTAGCAGTGGTTAAGGCGCCTGCCACCAATGCCAAAGGTGCGCGGTTCGATACCGGGTTCCGGCGTTGGACTTTTCTCCTCTCAGCTCTGGTAAGTGTCACCGTTAATTCGGGCGGACCGTCAGGGGTTCTTTCTCCGGGTACTCCGGTTCTTCCACCCCCCCCCCCCCCCCCCCCCACTTTGGTACCGGTCTCAGGCCACTTTACAAATTTCAAATACAAGCGATCAAAAATCTCTGTAACTTCAGTAGCTGACTGGCCCTTCGTTTGTCTTGTACTGTGTTTGTCTTAAATGGCGTAAATCCGTGTCTGTTTCGTGAGTGTGTGTGTTGGGTTTCAGGCGCGGCGCTTTGAGTCGATTTCCCCAAAAATTGAGAAAAAGCGCCTATATAATAACGGTATTATTATTATTATTATTATTATTATCTGTAAGCACTACATTGTAGCTTGCATATATTACTTACTTACGCCTGTCACCCCTACCCGGGTATAGGCCGTCGACGAGAGACCTCCAGCAACTCCTGTCCTGTGCTTCTCCTTCTATTCTACTCCAGGTGGTTCCCAGTGTCTTGATGTCTGCTTGGAGCTTGCATATATGGCAGTGTAATAATTTGAAGCTTTTAGCCTCAGTATGATAAATTATGAGTTAATAAATTGTGATGTAACTGTCTTTTCTAATTGTGTTTCTTTCTTCGTTGAGTTCTTCTCACGCGCGAAAGATCAAGCTCAGTGCCCGATGATTTGCTCGGCCGGCATCGACCTCTTGGGCAAACCGCGTTTAACGCCTATCATACTGAGGCAAAAAGCTTCAATTTTGTACACTGCCATACGCATGCTACATCATAGTAATTACAGATAAGGATAGACACCAATGGCTTTAGTTCAAGGGTAGTGCCAGAATAGCTTGGCGCCTCTAGGTGCCAAGCTATTCTGGCACTACCCTTGAACTATTTTAGTCAAACTTATACTGGTATATTCCGAATGAAAAGGGTTAAATCAAATGTAGTACTGACTTGGCCTGGCGATGTGTCATTTGTTTATTTCTGTTGTTCAGTTTATTTGTTTGTGTCTTTGCCCCGGTTTGGTATCTGCGGCTAGTGTTTGTTGGATATTTTTGTTGTTTTGTATGCTTTTATTTGTTAGTCAGTTTATTTATTTGTTGGATACATTTGTTTGTTTGATACTTTTGTGTGTTTGTGTCCTTGTTTTTTCTTACCGGCAAGTAGATCAGAGAAACCTGTCGACCCAATCAGTGTTTCACACTTACCACACTGAATCAAGTCTTCGGTCAACCCCCGGCTTCACCTTACACGCTAGCCTTGCCCCACAGCAAACCTTTTCGGCTCGCTGAGGTAGTGTATATAATTCTGCCACTGCCACTTGTATCAAGTGCTACAACTGTGATCCACTTCTGTGACTGCTAAACCAGATGTCAGTGAAAAGGTCAGTTAGTCAGTCCTACCTGATCAGGAAAGACATGGATAAGTAGTACTGAATTGCGCCTTAGCACAAAGAGTTGTCGGATTGCTTGAATCTGGCTTACTGTCCCTATTGACTATTTCTAGTATCAGGGACTAGCTAGTTTGACTTATATGGGTGGGATTTTGGGGGACAGGACCAAGGTTAAAATTTAGCTAAGAGGGTCGGTGGACAAAGCCACACGGCCAATAAAATTGAATTTCTCACTCATTACCTATATCGAATAAGTACAGCTGAAGGTCTGTTATCGGTGGCCCTAGGCCAACCCGAGCTCTATTTCCAGAAAACAACGGTCCTTTTCATCAAATGGACAAAACTAAAAATCTTTATTTTATACTATAGGTTAAAACTCCTTTAAAAAAAGGCAATATGTACATGTAAAAGAACTATCTAAGACTGGTTAAGAACGATAAATCAGGAGAATAGTCTTTACGCATTAAGATGGTGAAGCTGGGTGTATGATGGTTTATAGCTCGTGTTGGTTATTATTGCTAATAAATAACCTTGGATGATACTTCCAAATGCACTCAGGGCTTGTTTAGTGTCATTCATACCCTTTTTATGCAAGGCTTTCTCAAGGGAGTCCATGCATTTTTTCATATCGAGTAGCATTTTGGCTTTACTCTCATGGAGTTTAGGAAGACTGTCCTCCT
The DNA here is from genome assembly GCA_036245525.1 of Semisulcospira habei. Lineage (NCBI taxonomy): Eukaryota > Metazoa > Mollusca > Gastropoda > Semisulcospiridae > Semisulcospira > Semisulcospira habei. Next base: position 282,634,826 of record BTPG01000001.1, read on the forward strand.
CCATCACTACGCCACCCACGGGCTGACTATTGACCGGAGGGGAAGAAAAGTTATCAGTTTGTTGACCAACATCTTTGGTCGTTTTATCCTGCACTATGATCTGTATAGGCTCAGTCCCTTTAACCTGAGTAACATCAGTTTGTTGACCAGTGTCTTTAGTGACTTTGGTCTGCAGTACTGTCTGTTTAGAGACAGTTTCTTTGGCCTGTGTTCTTTTTGCTTTGGAAGCAGGTATAGTTATCTCTAACTCTGAATTTTGAACGAGGCTGTGAAAAGATGTAACTGAGATCGAGGAAGTTTGAGGCCGGTCGGGCCAAGTTAAAGGCTTGGCCCAGGCGGTCTTATCTAGGTTAGGAGAGGCAGGCCTGTGGAGATTGTTTTCCTTGGCTGCTGCTCGTTGATTGATATTTGTTTGTGCTCTATAGAGCGCTGCTTTATATGGAATATAGCTCTGATTTCATTTGCCTCACGAAACAAAATTATTTTCGGGCATTTTTGATAGGCGGCACTGTGTGGGCCGCCACAGTTAACACATTTTGCCACCGCCGTGTCAGGACAGTCCGCACGACGGTGTTTTTTACTTCCGCAGCGAACACAGGTCGCGTGCTTTGCTCTGCACACTTTTGCCGTGTGCCCCAATCGGCAACAGTTGGCACAATGTGCCGCCGTGGGTGCATACGGCTCCAGCGGGCAGAGAAGGGCTCCAATTTTAATTTTAGGTGGTAGGCTGGTTAGGCCCAGAAATTCTATTTTGATGGCTCTGGAGGCCGTACCATCTCGGTTCTTAAGACGAGTGATAGTGGCATTGAAGCCCTGCTGTTTAAGCGTGTGGGCGATCTCCACGGGGTCCTCAACATGGGGGACACCGTGGACAACGCCCATCACTCTAGGAGTGGGGACAAGACACTCAACGTGCGCCCCACCTATATTGGTTTTTGTACTGAGCTTTTGTTGTGCCCGTAAACTCGGGCAAGAAACTATCCATAAGTTATGGCCTATCGATCTCAGAGAGATTTCCGACGGGGTTGCCCCGGCAGCCTCACAAATGTGGGGCTGCTGCGTCCCATGGTTGCGGATAAGAGTGGCGCCGGTCCCCAAGTCCCGTAATCGGACCGGGAACCTACACCACTCCTCCGCCACCGGCTCGGCTAAGGCCTCTCCCCACCTCGATAGGCTTTTTTTTTTTTTCGACGACGGTCTCCAGAGACAGTTTGAAAGTGATGGTCGTCCCCCTCCGCCTCCTCCGACACAACACCATCCATGACCTGGACAGGTGTGCCAGCATAGGCTTCGGTGGGGGCGTCCTCTTGATTAACGGTCACAGAGACTGATTGACTAACTTGACTAGCAATATCATCACTAGTTTTAGGTTCTGCACTGCTAGGTTTAGGATCTTGTGATAGGGTGTGCACACAGGACAGCACATCTGCCTGTGGACTAACACCCTCAGAATTAATCTTCTCAGTAGAAGGTGCCATAGTGGCGGGTGGAGGAGAAGACACCCTATGCTCCCCACGCCGTAACTGACGGGGTGATTTTGGCGGTGTAGAATTCCGCTTTCTATTTCTAGGTTTAATTGACGTGTAGCCGGTTCCTGACTGACGGGTCAGCGCTAACCAATCAAAATGCGCAAATGAGACACACCCGCGTGATGCGAGAAATCGGCTGTGTTGGTCCGACATTGAGGCAGGCTGGTGAGGAAGTTAACGGAGAGCGGGTCAAAGTCGAACGCTGGGTCAGTGGGCGGAGTTATCTCTGAGCGGGCTACACGTCAATTTTTGGTCTCTTTTTCTTTGGGGGTTTTTCTTCCTCAGAGGAAGACAGTGATCCAAAGAGATCATCCATCATGTCGACAGACACTACGCCCGGAACAGCGTGACCGAAAATTGGGCACACCGCCGGGCAGTATTTTATAGTCGGCTAAGCCACGAGCAATTTAACTGGTTATCCAAGTATCATCGCGGTCTAGTAAGCTAGGCCGCGCGTTTTGACCTTTGCAGCGCCGACTGGTTGAGCGAAGCTGACCCAGTTATGACGCTATTGACTATTCACTCTATTCCGCAACCAACCAGGTGGCGCGGTAAAACACTTTATCTAGTTATAAAAGTTTAGTTTAAGACTACAGTCTATGCTAGAAATAAGCCAGACTCAAGCAGGGTATACCTTCTCTAATTTCGCTCTTTCTTTTTTTTTGAAATTTAGAGGCCAACCGAAAAGTAGACCCGTAGGCGACTGACGACAGGCGCTGGCGTTGTTTATGGTTGTGGCGGTGGTAATGCTGGCACTGGCGTAGTGGTGTACAGTGGCGACAGCGTAGTGAGACAGGAAAGCGTAGGAAGCGATGGTGGCTGAGGCTGTAGGCAGCTGAAGCGTGGTAGCAGGTGACGCCGGTACTAGCTGGCATGAAGCAGGTAAGTGGTGCTCAAGAAGGCTTGTAGCGTGGCTGTGACCAAACCCCACAAAACAACCTTCTAGCTGTAAGGCTGAGTGAGTCGATATAATAATGAGTTGTCGGACGCCCCGGACTACAATATAAGGAAACGGACTGTGGACCTAACGGATCTAAATTGTAATGAAGTAAATCCAGCATCAAGGAAACTTCTGGAAACTGAAGCCGCGGCTCAACTCATTCAAGGTGCCGCCCTGCTTCATAACAGCGGAAGTGTCGTCAGTAGGCGGTATAGCGGCGCTGGTGCCGCCGGCGACGCCGCTAGGTCACGGACCACAGTGCCGTTTCCGTACTGTCCAGTCTCTTAGCCTTAGTCAGTCCCAGTCATCCCCTAATTTTTCAATTCCCTAAAATAAAAAAAAAAATAAAAAAAACACTACCGCCCACCAGCTGCACATTTGCCATGCACAAAATACCAACAACAACAACAAAACAAAACAAAACAAACAAAAAAAACAGCACATCACCCGTCTCATTTCTTGGCTATGACAGACTGGTTCCTTACCAACCCCAAGCACAGCTGAAATCAGCGTGCCCCTCAAATCACTACGTCAATGGCAACTCAACATAGGCCCAAAATTGTCCACTGGATAAGCTCAGGATGGTATGAATCAAAGCACCAAACATGTCTCCTCTCAGTTAACCAGAAATTTCCAGCAAATTCCAACATTCAGCCCTACTACAAATTTTCAAACAAGACAAAAATTATTTTTAAAAACACCGGTCCTTGCGGGGCACTGCCTGAACTGGCGGCGGCCAAGTTTGCGGACTGTATAACTGGTGTGACCTTTCTGACAGCCCTTAGTGATGCCGGGCGCCATGCCGAGCTAACACATTCTAGACGTGATGCATCCGAATACGTGGCTTATCCGGATGCGGTTTGTCTCAACTTGATGACTGAGTTCATCAGCACGGCCACAGCTGCCGTGTTAGTCACTGTCGAGACAATCCGGCAGTTGTCCGCGCCGCGGGACCGTGCCGCACCGCCCGGCTCAGTACTGACACAACTGGACATCATAACTGTGATCAGTCGCAACAGCGGGGACAACATATCCCGGTGCCTCAACGTGATAAGAGAGAGATAAATGAAACCTTGAAACTGAACTGATCAACTGAAACTTTATTTCAATAGTGAAACTGACAGAGAGAGCCAAAGGGAACAAACTCATAAAAATGATTTAAATAGCACAGGGATGCCTTTCGTCTCCCTTGTTTCTACATAACTTGCACACTAACGAAAGCTCAAACTGAATAGACTCCAAATGTTCCTTGATCGATACAGCGTAATATTCAAATTCAGTTCATGAGCCCGGTACAGCATCAGACCGCGCAGAACTTTTGCTAAATGTGCACGCAGTTAGTGAGTTACTGAATTCTAACACTGCCCTGTGAATAGAAAGCCCATTCAGACTTGTCAAAAGCCAGATTTTTATCAGTTTTATTCAGTACAATGAAAATATCTCTTCTCACTAAAATGGCCTCACATTTACTGTCACCTGCCTTTACGTGGTGCCAGGTGGATACACATACAGCCATTATGTACGTCTATTATATTAGTCCGCTTTTCAGGGGCGGATCTGGGGTACGGAGGGGGGTGTCATGGAGTTCCGGACACTCACTCCCGATCCGCACCTGGTACGTTTATGTGTGTACGCGTGTGTGTATAAGGGGCGTGGGGGGGGGGGGGAGGGTTCCAGACCCACCCAAAATTATTTTAAATGCTTTAACAAGGTCCCTTTTGGGGGTGTTTGGACCCCCTCCCCCCCCCCCCCCCACCCTCCCTTCCTCAGTATATGATGATGATGATGATGTCCACTTGTTATGCGCATCCACTCCATGCAGCATGCTCGGGGCGCAAATAAATAAATTAATTAATTTTTTTAACCCCCCCCCCCCTTCCCCGCATTTATTTCGGCTGGTCAGTGGTGAGAAGGTGGAAGAGGTTCTCACACATCTCATAACTTTGAACTATTCAGAAGTTGATTTTTCAAAATGTCTTCAGTCATCGGCCAGGCGTTTTGTTTTGTGTTCGTTTGTTGTTGCTTTTTTCAGTCATACGTATCTACCTAGTTTTCTTCAGTTTGTTTGTTGTAGTTGCTTTTTTTTTTACCACGAAGCAAATTCAACTGGTCTAAAAATGATGTGCTGGTCTGTGATTTTGGACCTTACGACCAAATGCCGTAAGGTCCAAAATCACAGACCAGCACACTGCCTTCGGCCATACTACGACCGTGACGGCAAAATCACGGACTTTATTATCATGCCATGGTGACGTACCTTCACGGTGAGTCTCCACCTGGTCGTCCCAAGAGCAGTCTCCACCACATTGTTTGTATTGTTCTCGGCGCTTGGTTGTCCGTCGCTTGCTTGTTCCGGCTCGTCGCCGCGTCCTTGCTCATTGCTCAGCGGCGCTGGAGGCTCGTCGTCACGAAACGCATACGAATTCTTTGTTTCTGGGCGGGGTTTTGATTTTCCGAACATAGCTTTCAAACTGGCGCAGCACGCACATAGCGAAAATGCCGCTTCCTCACCGCCGGTCATCATTGTGGGTAAGCCCGGCGTTCAGACTCGAAAAACAATTGTGTGCTGTGATAAAACAAATAATAACACGGCCGAACTTTATGCGAAGAACACAACTGAAGTATTGCAAGTCAGACGCTCTGAGTAGTGTCACCGAGTCGGTGCTAAATATGTCAGCCGATACTGAACTGAACTTCAGTGATTTCTCATTAACTCATTCAGCCCGACGCACGCCTATTAGTCCCAAATTTTGGAGGCGTCATCTAACGACAATGCATTCCGCCGTTGCAGGAGATGGACGACCATGATAATTCAAGGGTAGTGCCAGATCTGTTAGCTTGGCATTGGCACTACCCTTGAATTGTCATGGTCGATCCATCTCCTGCTGTAGTGCGTCAGGGCTGAATGAGTTAAAAGTTTTCCGAGCCACACTGAATGTCGCAGCTGTTACTTATATACTGCCTATCACAAAGCCAAACTTGTTTGCACTTCATTCGACTGCAACGACAAGCAGTCCGCCCTATGATTTGACAAAGTTCGGAAACTTGTCCCCGACTTGTAAGCTGCAAGTACACACTGACAAAACACACTCTACAAACTTGATGAAACAGGATGTCGCGGCTGGCTTTCTTCGGTTCAGTGTAACTGAATAAATTGAGTCAGTCCGCCTATTTGCGTTCTACACAGATCCGCCCGTATACGCACAGAATGAATGAGACGGCGTGACTGACAAACGTAGTCAAGTTCTTTCCAAACCACGTGTTGCTTCAGTGTTGACTGTTGAACTGAGACCACTTTTCGTGTATCCGAGCCTATAGTGCCCCATTACAGCAACGCTTGTCACGGCAATACTGACGTCATGTCGCTATCTGCCTACCATGATGTATTGCCACATCTGCGGTGGAGCGGCTAGCTCCCATGGGGAGGCTCAACCAGAAATTACGCCCAACCACTTCGACATGATCTGAGACTAAGAGACGTAAATGCCTAAAAAATAGTCGATCCCTGCCAGCAAGAGGGATTGATTCTCATGAGCCCCTGCAGCGGCTCATGAGAATCTATTCCTATTATTACTTTGAGTCGGATAGTGTTAGCTGTGACTGCCGAGAGACTAATCACTTATTGCGTGACTCGGGTCTCACTGAACGCGGTGTGTGACGCAACCGCCGTTGGCAAGCTGAACAAAGCCCATACGTCATAGCAAGTTGCCCGTCACTTTGACTGATGCAGCCGCGAACAGTAACAGCCCAGGAAAACTGGTTAACCCATCTCATACTGAGGATACAAGCTTCAAATTTGTACACTGCCATATGTAAGCCACGTTATAGTACTTACAGAAAGGATACAGGCGAATGGCTTTAGTTCAAGGGTGGTGCCAGAATAGCTTGGCGCCTATAGGCGCCAAGCTATTCTGGCACTACCCTTGAACTATTTTAATCAAACTTATTTCACACACTGGTGTATTCCGAATGTTAAGGGTTAAAACCCTGGGGTCAGTTGCACTGATTAGCGAGCTTATAGAGTCGTCGAGCAAGAAGCGAACGGAATCGCCGGGTGGTGGGTTTGAGTCCCCGTCCCGACCCCGGTAGATGGACTCACAATCTTGTGGAAAAAAGACGGGCTTGTTCAACGGCATGTCCGTTGAAAAGTCCTGGTAAATTCAAAGTGGCACAGCCGGTTGTAGTGCGTCTGGAACTGATCACACCTGAGTCAGGTCGTACTCCATAGGCAATAGATTTCCCTGTCCCCCATAACCCGCCCGTCAGGGCCGTCCATTATCACTTCGCTGCCGTGGACGTTATAAACTCACAACTAACCATTAGCGAGCTTAGTCCTGCGCCAACCACTAAGCAAGGTGTTCCGCTGAAAGCCGCTCTCTCGTGCAAATTAGCCCAGAGGATTACATTCTCATTCTCCGTCAGTGGAGCAGAGCTTCGTGTAGGCTTGTTGTGTACTGTGGGTTTTTTTTTTTTTTTTTTTTTTTTTTTTTTTTTTTTTTATATCGCAAGAACCCGCATCACAGAACAACATATAACTATACACACAAGCGTTATATGTTCTCTGACATTGGAGAAGAGCTTCACTTGTAGGCTACATGAAAATAAGACTGACCAGTGAGTGCGAGACATAACGATGTTCATTCAAACATATAAATTATATGCACGTCAAACTTACTGAGGAGATGACGAGGTTTGGCCAACTGACGATAAAACAAGATGAGGATTTCATCCCTAAGTCTACCCTACTGTTTGGAGCTCACATGCGTTTTTCTTTTAGTTGTTCATAATTATGTTTAAAGGTGATCCATTTGGCCCTCCTCTCTAAGCCAACCTCTAATGAGTCAACACACGCCGGCGCACACAAATAAAGACGGACACACGGTGCTGTGGGCTCGTGTAGCGACAGGAATTCTGAAGGAGAAGAATAGTACAAGCAGCGAAATGGCGTCTCAATAAGAATGGCATCGCTAGTCTCACGACGCCGTGTACACAGTGACGAATTTGATGTGTTACGTCACGCATCCAAAAGGCACGCAGCCTCTTCCAGGACCGACTGTTTTCTTCTACACAGGCTCTTGATGGGAGCATACAGAGGATCCAAAACTTGCAAAAACGAATTATTTAAAAAATAAAAATAAAAATAAAAAGTTGAAGAGCTGTAACGCTGGATTACGAACTCATCCAGTCTATTTTAAAGGCTAGCTATATCCAAAATTCCAAGTGAATAGAACAAAAATTACGGACTCAAATGTGGGTCAAACGACTTTCTATAAGCGGTCTTCCTAAATCAAACTCTGTGTGTGTGTGTGTGTGTGTGTGTGTGTGTGTGTGTGTGTGCGTGCGTGCGTGCGTGCGTGAGTGAGTGTGAGAGCCCCGGAGAGAGAGAGAGAGAGAGAGAGAGAGAGAGAGAGAGAGAGAGAGAGAGAGAGAGAATGAATGAATGAATGAATGATAATTTATTTCTCAAGGATGGAAACAATAGGCGCACAGGCCTCTTTTCATGTTTGTCCTTGCTAAACTACAACATTAAAAGCAACATTAAAACAATATGTTAACAGCACAAAACAAGCGACTACACCCACAGGTTACTTGTGTTACATTCCGATACAAGTTCCAAAGTCGCTGAAGATTACACACACACACAGCAAAATGACAGGGTCTTGGGCGGGGGGGGGGGGGGGGGGGGGGGGGGTGCTATGTAAAGTGTGTTTATAGAAAGCGACTGCACGCTTATGATACAGCTACTCATGTGTAGGAATTTAGTGAGCAAGCAAAACACTACGATAAAGAGAGATATTCTGTAAAAACTAACAAGTGCAAAACGGAGGAACACAGGAAATCATTGACATGGTTCTTTTGGACATATTATCTACGTTTCTTTCAAGTTTGCTCAGAGATGTATTTAAAAGCTTTCGTCCTAAACAATGGAAGATGTCTCGTTTGCTGTATATGTGGTGGAAGTGAGTTCCATAAATAGGCAACCGCGTACGAAAGGCTGGATTTAAACAAGTCAATTCGAGGCCGTTCAATGACGAGACTGTTCCTCAAAGTGCTGTAAACCCTTTCGCTCTCAGTGAAAAGCTTAGCCAGGTAGAGGGGGGGGGGGGGGGGGGGGTTTTCCGTTCAGTGCTTTGTGCATAAGTACGCACTTATTTAACGTAAGGTGTTGATGTAAAGGAAGGAGCCCTGTTGCCTGAAGCTTTTCCTCCAAAGTTAGAGAGGGGATTGGGAGGATCAGTTTAACTGCGCGATTGTATAGAGAATTAATCTGCTTAAGCCTTACTACAGCCGTCCCAAATAGTAGATGCGTAGTCAATGTGAGGTTTTATGTAGGAGTTGAAAAATAGCTTTCGTGTCTTTGTATCAATGATAGATTTTAATCTTGACAGTAAAAATAGCTTCTCTGATGTTTTCCTTAGTGTTAGATGGGGCAACCAGCACAGTTGGTCATCAACAATTACCCCGAGGAGGCGATATTCCTTGACTTGCTCAATGGGAACTGAATCAAAAGAGAGGCTAAGTGAATGGGGGCGGAGCTGATGCTTTTGGCGTGTTGTGATTAGCATGCTTTTCGTTTTGGATGGATTAACAAGCATTTGATTATTTTTGCACCACAGTGAGACCTCCTGAAGACTAAGCTGAAGATTGCTTGATATTTCAGGTACAGTTTTCCCGCCAGCGTGAAGAGTTGAAACATCGGCAAACATGTCACATTTGGTATTTGGATTGGATATATGAAGTGGAAGATCATTTATAAACAAACAGAAAAGTAACGGTCCTAGTATGGATCCCTGGGGCACGCCATACTCAACACGCTTTTCAGAAGAGAAAGTAGCATTGATGTACACAGTTTGAATTCTCCCGATGATATATGAACGAAAGAATGAGAGTGTCCCTGGGCTGTTATTGTTAAAGTAGCAGTCTAGTTTCTGTAATAAAATTTCGTGGTTTATAAGGTCGAACGCTTTTTTTAGGTCTAGAAAGACAGCACCAGACATTTTGTTTCTGTTGATGTTGTGCGGCCAAGTAACCAAGGCAGTGTGACACGAATGTTTAGGGCGAAAACCAAATTGATATTTATTCAGGAGAGACTTTTCTTCCAGGAATTCGAGAAGATGTCGTGCATTTTTGTATTTTGGTCCCATTACATGGAACGCTCTCCCAGCTGATGTGCGTCACTCCTCATCTCTTTCCATTTTCAAATCCAAGCTTAAAACACACCTTTTCTCTGTTGCATATACGTAAAGACCATTTTGTCTGCCGGCTCATCATGCGTGTGTGTGTGTGTGTGTGTGTGTGTGTGTGAGTGTGTGTGGTGTGAGTTTTCGCCCTTGTAAATTAATGTATTTTTTGTTGTTGTTGTATGTGCTTGTTTGTGTATTCTGCTTCACTGTTTCATTACTGTGATTGTAAAGCGCCTAGAGCACCTTGGTGATTAGGCGCTATACAAATTACCTTTATTATTATTAAGATGTTTGTGTACATGCTTCTCAATAGGCTTCGACAGAATAGATAATATGGATATAGGCCGAAAATTATTTGGATCAGATGTGTCTTTCGTTTTGCGTATAGGTACCACTTTAGATTTTTTGAAAGCCACCGGAAAAATATTATTTTTAATACATAGGTTGTAAATATAGGTTAAGCTTTCCACAATGTATGGAAGAGAAAGTTCGAGGATAAAACCGTTGATACCATCAATGCCAGCTGACTTTTTGTTCTTGAGATTAGAGACAAATCTGCACACTTCATGTACAGCGATGAAGGGGATATTAAAAGCATCGCCCGCGGACAGTCTTTGCTTACAAAAGTCAGTAAGCTTCTGCGATGCGACATGTTCCACCTGATCCAAACCTTCAGCATGTAGTAAAGATTTCGGGGCTAAAATGAAGTGGTCGTTAAATGCATCGGCTGTAAGGTTGGCAGTCGTATTTGCAGAACGATTTTTACTATTGTTAGTTAGTAAGTTTAAAACTTTCCATATATTGAAGACGGATTCCGCCACGTATGGTTTTCTCTACCAGTGCTTTTTGTGCCTCCCGGATAAGGTATTTGACTCTGTTACGTAACCTTTGGAACTCAATAAAATCTTTGTCCCGCTTGGCTCGATTTCTGGCATCCATGGTTTGTTTAATCTCCTCCGTAATCTAGGTGGGGGGCTCACGGCACCGGACTCATTTCCTTTTAAAAGGGACATGCGTATTTAGCACTCCGAGGAACTGCTCAAGCCACAGTGAGAGCGCTACATCAGGGTCATTGTGATTGCAAACTTCATGGAACGGCAAAAAACTGAGGTCATGAAGGAAGCTATCTCTATCTAGTTTTATAAAACATCTGTAAGTAATGTATAAATGTTGAGTCCGGTTCTGTTTAGAAACATAACATGACCATGTACAGGTGATGGGAAAGTGGTCACTCGGACAGCCAGTGAAGGGACATCAGTTTCCGTGATAGCTTGAGGGTTGTTAGTATAGATGTGGTCAATCAAAGTAGACGAAGAATGTGTTACTCTGGTTGCAGTGGTAATCATCCGTTTTAGTCCAAACAGCATTGACAACACATTGCCACATCGAATGGGGTTTTGAGATGTCAATGTTAAAATCACCGAGAATGAGTATATCCCTGCCTGTGTCAGTCATTCACTTTATCCATCACCTGTACAGTCATCATACCACTCGGCGGTGGATGCTGGATTTCTATACACAAAGCCAACTAGCAGTGGCGAAGTGTTAGGAAGCTTGACTTCCAACCACACGAGAGAGAGAGAGAGAGAGAGAGAGAGAGAGAGAGAGAGAGAGAGAGAGAGAGAGAGAGAGAGAGAGAGAGAGAGAGAGAGAGAGAGAGATGAAATGAAGCTTTATTTTTCAAGGATAACTGATTAGGTACCTTCAATGACCTTTTCTCAATCATGTCCTTAGAGAGAGAGAGAGAGAGAGAGAGAGAGAGAGAGAGAGAGAGAGAGAGAGAGAGAGAGAGAGAGAGAGAGAGAGAGAGAGCTTTGTGTCAATTCTTGCAACTGAATAACAATGACGTGTCTAGTGCTTCAAGTTGCGTCTGGTGCTTTGCGTCACGGGAGTTCAGCTGACAATGTATATTTTAAAATGCCTAAAAGTGCTCCGAAATAAAGCTTGAAAGAAGCATTTGCTAAAGTTTCAGACCTGTACGTACACAAGCACTGGAGAAACCCATGTCAACTCTACACACGCACATATACATACACACGGAGTTTCCCGCCAAATGTACGTTCAAAAGCGCGGTTAGCGTAACTAGGCATAATGTAATTTTTATCGCGTTACTTCACTGTCAGAGTCTATAGTACCCGCCTTTGTTCGTCATTTGCGTGCTACGGAACGTGCTCCGACCAGCCCCATCTCAGTCAAAGTCTACCGTATTTTCAATACGTTAGACAACAAACAGGCAAACGGCACAGACGTCGTGTACTGAATCGGCACAGAACAGCATGAACACATGGATAATGTTCAGCATGCTTTTCTTTCTGTCTTCTCTCAGTCTAACTTCAAAACCAACCATATTCCAAGCCCACTGTTCAAAATTTCTGATATTTGAAAGATTCCCTTTGCAGAAAAGTTTTGATACATTGGTAAATGAGTTTTGCACATAATTATGATCTCTTTCTTTCTCGTATTCTTAGTCGCCGTCTCAAAACACACACACATGCACATACGTTTATACATACTATATAGACACACCACACACATTCAACTACAGAATTGAAAGGTAAACTGTTATATCTCTTTTCTTTTATATTGAAACACAAAACATTAACATGTGCAAGTCTGTAATCTTAGACCTTACAGCCCTAGACTGTAACGTCCACAATAACAAACCAGCTGACAAATGCAATCTGAGAAAAATACCTATTTTTCACACAGCTGCTCTGGCTACTGATCAATTTTTTAAACTTATTCAGTCCGACGGCCGTATTTCCCAAATTTTGGAGGCGTCATCTAACGACTATGCATCAGTTGTAGGAGATGGATCGACCATGATAATTCAAGGGCAGTGCCAGATTAGCTTGGCGCCGATAGACGCCAAGCTAATCTGACACTACTCTTGAATTATCATGGTCGACCCATCTCCTGCTGTAGTGCGTCAGGGCTGAATGGGTTAACTCTCTAAAACCTAAGAACTAAGACAATGCCAGTCTTGAACAAAATCAGCACAAAAGACACCTACCAGTAAAAAAAAAAAAACAGACAACAAAAACTTTTTTGAATCAAAAGAAACACTGCAAAAATACTGCAACAGAACCTGTTTTGAGTGACTACCCTTATAAGAGATCACCTGTCATTCAAAACCATAAAAAATAATTAGCAAAACAAAAACATTAAAAAAAACACCTATCAGTAAAAATCAGACCAAAACAATTTTTTTTTTATTAATCAAACGAACCATCAGAAACACTACAAAAATACCACAGCAGAACCTGTTTTGAGTGATCACCCTCATAAAAGATTACCTGTTGTCAAAGACTATCAAGATAGGTGGCTGTAGCCACCTGAATGATAGTCTTTAGCGACAGGTGACATTTTTTTTTGTCCTTGACTTTTCTTTGGGAAAGCACACATCTTTAATTTAAGACCACCTTTAGTCTTGCACAACAGGTTCCTTTTCAAAACAGGTTCTACTTCTCCTTCAGCAATAAAACAAACTCCTACTTGGTATTACCAAGGACAGTACGTTATACTGTCTTTGGTATTACACCTCATTATCTAAAAATAAAAATGAAAAGGTTAGTATCAGCATCAATGTGCGTTACCTGCACACATGGTGTGCAACATACCATAATCGCAATAAAAATCTGTTAATGTGAGCTGGTCTGTGATGTTGGACCTTACAGCTATTGGCTGTAAGGTCCAAAATCACAGACTAGCACATAAATAATGTACGCCTGTATCTTAACCCATATCATACTGAGGCTAAAAGCTTCAAATGTGTACACTGCCATATGCAAGCTACATTATAGTACTTACAGATAAGTATATAGACCAATGGCTTTAGTTCAAGGGTGGTGCCAGAATAGGTTGGCGCCTAGAGGCGCCAAGCTATTCCCAGCACTATCCTTGAACTATTTTAGTCCAACTTATTTTACACACTGGTGTATTCCGAATGATAAGAGTTAAGCTTGCTTGCTGCAATGACTCATAGCAGGCACTAATGATTTTTTACACAGTGTATTTGCAACCAAAGAACCGAGATGTAGATTTAACCTAGTACATCCTGAGGCTTAATTTTTTTAATTTTGCTTATTGCCTTATGAAGGCCCTATTACAGATTAGGAGATAGATAAACATTTTAGTTTGAGGCTGGTGCCAGAATAGCTATTCTGGCACCACCCTTGAATTATCATAGTCAATTTTATTTCAAGCTGTCGCGTTTCAGTTTGAAAAGGGTTAAAATAGAGACTTTACTTCACCTTTGAAAAGCAAATATTCTTTGCGCAAACACAAAAAAGGGGCCACCTCATGACTTAACGCCGGCCCCATCTAATTTGTAACAAAATGAAATAGATCTGTAGCAGTGGGAGTGGGAATGCTATGCATGACAGTTGAGTAAGCACTGTACTGACCTACAGAAGAAGTCATAGCTTACAGCTGAATATTCATGGGTGTAAGTGGCAGGAGCACCTAGGCATTTCTGGGGGGGGGGGGGGGGGGGGGGGGGGATTGGGGAGGGAGAATTGTTTTTTTAATTTTCGAAACAGTTTTGTACCTTCTCCATCAACTTACACATGAAAGGTATAATCTTGTTTAAGCTGTGAGAGTAGGAAAAGGTCTCCCTTTTACAGGAAGGAATTTATTTGCAAGATTTCAGCCCCCATGACTGCTACTAGTGACACCCATCTGTCCCGCCAAAAGGTATCGTCAGCTGCAATCAGGGGTGTAATGTATTTCCATCTTTTCCCTCTGCCACCCATGTGTGTATACACTGTACATCATAGGCTAGATCTTCTTAGTTTGGCCAGGCTAATATTTCAGTAAAGTGTCATGCATAAAACGCCAAATCTGCTAACATTTCACCCCTGAGTACAGTGGACAGTACTTGCAGTATTAATACACAAAATGGATACATGTACATGTAGTTAAAAATATACACAATAATGCCCCATGTTAACCCTCTTGTGCATGCGGCCACTGGCACCCTCAATTCTTTGGCTGTCAGTACAGTCTATAACTCAACGGACAGAGAAAAAAAGGTCCCTGAATTCCGGCAAGTATGAGTGCGAGTCAGTTATCATCAAGCTGTCGTGAGAGATATCTGGCACATATCAAACCAGCCGCGACCGTATTTCCTCCCCTCCTTTTTTGCTCCTGCGACTCCCTGACCAAAAGCTTTTCGAGTTTTTCAGTTCACGGATAGTACGACTGTGTCTTCACTTGGCCGTGTATACACTATTTAGTTATAACCATTTTTACACTTTATTATCACTAGGCTGTTGTTTTTTCTCTCTCTCTTAATAAAGTTTCATTTCATCTCTCTTTCTCTCTCTGAGAATGTTGTAGTTTAGCAAGGACAAACACGAAAAGAGGCCTGTGCGCCTATTGTTTCCAAAAAAAATGCGGTAACCCGTACACGCACTAAAAAATTCTAAGGTTCATTTTTTCAAAATGAAGTTGATTCGAATTTTCAATGATTTCACACAAGTTCACCTTATTTTGCGCATGCAGTCAAGGAGACAAAAGATGAAAAAGGAAGGGACTAACGGGGACGCGGGCTGCGTCTGCCGTCCGCTGTAATATAAACAATTCCGCGATAACGCGGATGCTAAGGAGCTCGTGGGGCCATGTGTTTTTGGAGCTGTAGCGACTACCTCAGTTCGGAGTAATCTCCGAGCGGTTCAGGATATAACTGAGTAGTGCTTTGTGTCACCAACATTCCTACAGGAATCATCGCGACTAAAAGCACTGCTGACAGCCAAAGTGTTAAAGTACTGCAAGGGTCAGTTGCATGAACAAGCGTAGACCTGCACCAGCCACTAAGCAAGGTGCTCTGCTATAGCAGAGCACCTTGCTTAGTGGCTGGCGCAGGAATAAGCTCACTCACATAACTGGCCCCTGGTGACTGCATGCATACGAGGGCTCATGTACACTGAATACAATTAAAACTGTCAAAGCAATCGCCTGTACATCAGGTGCCCACCTGTTTAAGCAGACCACCCATTTCTGGTCCCATGGTCTTCTTTTCATCATTTAGATGACCATGTGAAAGGAGACCACCTGCCTAAGGCAACCATGTTTTGACAGTCCCTGGAGTAGCCTTAGCCTTACACAGGTTTTTACTGAAATACAACATATAAACAAAACAAATCCAAGGGGAAACAACAGTGCTTTTATTAATTAAATTTATAGTCATCTTCTTTGCATGCATGTCCCACACTTCAAATATAATGTACAAATCTTTCTCAAGCTCTACACATACAAAGGTAAAACACTAATTTCTGGACAAACAGTTAGGATCCCATGACCCCTTCAAAAAGGAAGGTCAGGGGATATAACTGTTAGTTCAGCACTGAGTGGTTTCCCTTGCCTCGCGTCACCGGTTTGTGAGTTCCTCGAGCTATGAACAATGTATTTCAAATGCAAAAAGCCACCAGAACATATGTCAGTGACCTTTAAATTGAACACATTTGCCTACAAGACATCAAAGCTGGAGAATGATAAGCTGATGTTTCTAGGTTAGTGCCAGATTGGCTTGGCGAATTTCCAGGAAACAGGCTAAAATCAAGCATTAACACTGAACTATCAATGAACATCTTGCATACAGCCTTCTATCAAAGCTTTAAAGATGCAAGTCATTACTAGCTGTGAACAGACTACACCACATCCATCATCCCCCCCCCCCCACCCCCCTGTACACAGTGCCAGCGACTGCATGCACATGGGGATAACTCATTTAGCCCCAACGCACTACAGAAGGTGCCAAGCTAATCTGGCACTACCCTTGAATTATCATGGTTGATATAACTGGTACATGGTCATTAGGTGATTCCTCCCAAATTTGGGAAATGCGGTCTTGAGGTTATTTGGGTTAAACCGTCAGCTGGCATATAGAAATGCACAAGCAGTGTCTGTACATCATTTGAATCCTAGCTGTCCGCGCAAAAGCATAGCCACCGCCCACTCGGCAGCCCAAGCCAAGGATTCACCTTCAGGACATGACCCTTTTAATACTGGTACTACAAAACACAATTAACCCTTTTAGCCCCAAGGTCCCATTTCTAAAATTGTGGAGGTGTCGCCTAATGACTATGTACCAGCTGCAAGATATGGATTGACCATGATAATTCAAGGGTAGTGCCAGATTAGCTTGGCCCCTAAAGGTGCCAAGCTAATCTGGCACTACCCTTGAATTATCATGGTCAATCCATCTCCTGCTGTACGGACTCAGGGTTAAATGGGTTAAAATGATCTGCTATTTCTACTACAGAGATGCAGCTGGAAATCTGATAACTCAAATGTCCTGGGTTAGCGAACACGAATAGGATACTTGTCCACTGTACAGAAATTTCAATAGGTCATTGCAGCATATGATTCTTTCTTTCATTTAATCTCACCAACCCGGAACAAAACATCATGCATGTGTGGTGCACAAAATAGATTGATTGATCGATTGTACATTGCTTAACGTCCCGACAGCAACAAGGCTTTCTCAGGACGTGCCTGCACTGCTTGTGAAAAAAAAAAAACTAAACAGAACATTGAATGTATGTCGCCAGCCGGTCAAATACGTTAAATAAACCTAAAACATGGGGCCTAAATAAAGCTAAGACCATTTAACAACACACATCCAATATCAAGAGCTACAGGCAGTGCAGACAGTAGGGAGAGTTTTAAAAAGGCAAATACAGGTGAATGGATCTCGGGTAGACAGAAACACATGCCCCAGAATAGAGAGGAAAACTCACCCTGTGGGGCTGACCAGGGTGACCCTGGGAACTAAAAAGTACCTAACCCCACCCAAGTCCCCCAGGGCAGACCCGGGTGGGGGGCACAAAATGGAGAGAGGGAACACGAGTAGCTGATGATGACAGACTAAACAGCAAGAGAGATACGCACAATGAAGCGATTTACAAGTTACCACTTTGTACTATGCAGACTTTGGCCACTGTCAGCAGCATGCACACTGAGTACAAAGCAAAAATACAAAGTCTGAAGCAAATGAAAAGTAATCAGACATTGCCAGATTGGATTGAAAGCTATTTCCACGTAACATCTGACCTACCAGCAGTTACATGAATAGGATATTTTAGCCATGCAATCAGTCATGCATGGCCAATGTCCGTTGTGTAGTTGAATCTCTGCTACTACTAGTTCTCTACTACTGCAGAGCACAACAACTACTGCTACTATACTACCGTTATGCACTGAATATATCTAATATCAAACATGAATACAACTTTTTGCCAGTGTGGGACATGAACATTACCTATGATAAACCAAATATCAACATCCATTCAGTTATACATGTATTTGCTCTCTTCCTGTACGGAGCATTAAAAAAAATGTACATGAAATACAGTAACACATAGTTACCTTATTCGTCCATTCAGTGCCAAAGCAGAGGAGATGGATTGTCCATGATAGTTCAAGGGTAGCGCCCAATTAGCTTGGTGCCTTTCCAGGCACCAAGCTAATCTGGCACTGCCCTTGAGCTATCATGGACATCAATCTCTCACAGCTGGTACACAATCTGTGTACGTTACAACCATTTTAAACAAATAATTGTAACACAAAGTCCACTTACAAAGTCACATGAACAAGAAAAATGTTTTGGTTCCCCTATGCTTGTAGTAAAATTACAGAACATATATATATCCGAGTGGAAACAAAACATGAAACACAAGAACACAGTTTCAAATAATACTGTACAAATCATGTACATTCTACGAAAATACAAACAAGTCTGCCAGTCTGTGATCTTGAATCTTACAGACTGGAGCCATTAGGTCAAAAGTCACAGACCAGCACACATGTCCGACTGTCCATGACAAACATGCAAAACATTATACACATCTGAACACAATGCCTCGAATATAATACAAATTCAACACTCCAAAACTACATTGAACATTAAAATGATTTTAAAAATATACACACACTGACGAGCAAAATTAAAGGCAACATCATTTGAATCATTGGAAACACTTCAGTGTTTACTATGATTCCACTGGTGTCACTTTTCTTTTGCTCATCAGCATACATCATAAGGAACTGATAGTTACGTCAAAGAATTGCCATCACGGCACACAGCCCATGTGTCTGAAGTACATGCATCTGCGGAACGCTTGCCGCCTGATTTTTCCAAAGAACTTTCACGTGTGAAGCATTTCTGTTCGAGGACTGTTCTAAAAACAACAAAATTACAATCACGCTTCCAAACTGTTATCTAGCTCTAAAAACAAAAGGTTATGACCACTTTTGTCCCACGTTCATACGTGTAAGAACTCTATCTTGTTTCAGAACACAAAAGCTATGCAGTGGGTACCTGTGCGTCTCCCTGTGCTGGTCTGCAATTTTGGACCTTACGGCAGAAAGGTCCAACATCACAGACCAGCAAAAGTTTTCATTTGCACTTTGTGGAGCAAGTGCCTGTTTCTAAGAATTTGAGGTCCACGCCTCAAAACTCTGGCTTGACTGCACCAGCCAAGATGTTTTGTCCTCGTTTGGTTTGATGTGTGATTTCCCAGTATTTTCTGGCTTCTGGGCAATGGATGCACATTTTCCTGATCTGTTGACCACTGACCCATGCTTCTCCTCGTCTGACTTTTTAAACTGTGAAGCAACTTCTGGTTCCTTGACAGTGCCTGGCTTCATCGCTTTTGTACCAAACTTGTCACCATTTGATTCGAATGTTTTCTCATCACACTTGTCAGGTTGTCGGACATGAGATTCACACCCTACAGTGGTGTCAGAATTAGTATGTTCTGAGACACCCAATTCAAGACTGCCATGACTTGATTTGATGCCCTGCTCTTCAAATTCCTCATCGATCGATTTTGAAACAAGGGAATTGCTTGTTTCTTGACTTGAACCAACGACAAATGATTTCAATTTTTTTTCTGAGGACTTACTGCATGAATCAGAGACTTCTTCACTGGTAAACTTTGGCTTAGCCCCATTGTGCTCGGAGCCACCAGTACTGCTCACAGTACTGGTCGCTGCAAGCAAAATGGGGTCAACAGGCAGTTCACTTGCATCTGAAGCTGTGACCCCAACATGATTCTGCTCACAGTCACTCTGTTTTTCATGCTTTATCACGTGTCTCTTAAGATTATACAATGTGGCGAATGTACCATTGCAATGCTCACAAAAAAAAGGTTTGTTGCCCAAGAGACTTCCCTTTTTATCTGCTTTGAGCATGCGGCCACCGGTATTGTGAACAGTAGCAGTGGATACATCCTCACGGGGGGTAATCTTCTGGCTGTTTGGCTTCCCTGGCCCCAAAATGTTCTCTGAATTTGAGCCTTGGCACTCACCATTTTCATCGAGTGATTTGTTAACAGCAGACAAATGGACAGAATCTGGAGCACTATTCGTCTTGCACTGATTCTGTTCATCTGCTTTCATAGGCTCAGTGTCTTCTTCGGACTCGGCGATGCCCAAATCATTTTTTTCCGTCACATCAGCTGACTTTACAAGGCTTGTCAAATTACTTGGGTCTGGAGAACGCATTTCAACATTACTCAGATCCGAGTCAGTCTGTATTTCATGCCTCTTCAAATGTCTCTGTAGATTGTAATACCTTGTGAACGATGCGCTGCAATGTTGGCAAACGAAGGACTTTCCTCCAGATTTCCCTTCTGTCCCAATTTTCATCTCATCTGATTTTGTGGATGCTGCTGCTTCTTTAGATTTTGCAGCGTCCACTACGCTGCTCCCACTGGCCTTTGGTTCTGGGACTGAATCCCCATTCTGGTTACCTGTTAATGGATTCCATTCAGGTGTTTCTGGAGGCTCCAAGGGAAACTCCGATTTAACCCCCTTGTGCATGCGGCCACTGGTGCTGTTCACATGCACAAGCGGGTCCAAGGCTTGTGTTTCATCTCTTTCCTCCAATGTCTTCGGATGGTTTGCGAGTTGAGTGGTATCAGGAGCTGCTGCAGAGGTTTGATCTCTTTCACAAGAACTCTGCTTTTCATGCTTCTGCATATGAACCTTTCGGTTGTAATGACGGGTGAAAGAGGCGCTGCAATAGTGGCATGCAAATGGCTTGAGCTGCAAGGATTTATTTGCCTTCCTCCTGTGAACAGCTGATCCTTTGCGCTTCACACTTGTTGACTCTGTGGCATTCTGTTTACTGCTCTCTTCTTCTGGTGTTATGGCGTGATGGATTTGAACTGAATTGGGAACAGAGCCTTTTTGTTGACATTCAGACAGACTTTGCCTATCAGATCCTCTGGGCTCCACATGTTCTGATTTCACTTTCCTCCATTTACCTTTATCTTCAGATGATTTGGTGTGTGCAGGCAACTGTTTTGAGTCTGCTGCTGGCATATCCAGCTGCTTATGTCCACGCTGTTTTGCTTCAGATTCAGTCCATTTTTGATGCTTCATCAAGTGAATCTTTAGACTGTACTGCCTAATGAATGAGGTATTGCAATGATGGCAAGTAAAGGGTTTCAGAATAGACCGCCTCTTCATGTTCCATTGCTGTAAGTCTGATGCTGAATCCTTTTCAACTTTTGATTTTGGAACATCATTTGAGGATGCATTGTTCTCTTCAGCTGATTTTACGGGGCTTGAATCTGATGCAGTTCCAGTTGTTGGTTCACATTCAAGCAGACTCACTCCAACTGGCTTTGCATGTTCCTCAACAGCTTCTGATTTCACTACAGACATTTCCCCTGTTATATCAGCCACTTGTATACCCTCAGGCAACTTGTTGGCGCCTGTGACTGGCACCACACGCTCATTCTGTTGAGACTGTTTAGTTTGTGTTTGGTGCTTTTGCATGTGAACCTTGAGATTGAAGTTCCTTGTAAACGTGGCCTTGCAGTGATAGCAATAAAAACGTTTGAATGTTGTACCCATTTCTGTCTCCATGTTTGTGCCATCTGACTGTGTGTGCTTCCTGCCATCTGATTTTGCTGTCTTCCTTACAACATTGGACCGTAAGGTATTCGACTTGTGTATGCCATCTGACTTAGTCGACTTTTTTGCAACCTTAGACTTTAAGATTTTTAACCTAGGTGTCACATCTGATCCTGCTGATGTTTTTGAAACTTTGGGCTGCAAGCCACATGGTTTATCTGTGACAGAAGTTTCAACTGTTTGATGAAATTTCTGATTGTGCATGCTCAAGCTGTGCTGATTGGGAAACGTGTCCCTGCACTGTTGACAATAGTAGGACTTGAGTTCAATGCAAAATTTTTTCTGGCCAAGGTGGTCCTCAGGCACTTTAAACGCAACCGTGTCCTGCTGAGAAGCAAGAGGTTTTTGTCCTGTCTTTGTCTTTTTCTTCTGGAGCTTCACATTTTCTCTAGTGTGTCTTGTCCAACGGTTCAACTTCTGTTCAACATGTTCTACCTCCGGACTCTTTGGATCTTGGCCGTCTTCATCATCACGACACTTTATGCTTTGATTGCGTCTTTCTTCACGACTCTTTGGGCCTTGACCAGTGCGAATCTCTACACGATTCACTGAATTCTGCCTGGCACACCTGGTGCTATTCATGTGCCTATTCAGACTACTCAGAGCTGTAAAAGTAACATGACAGTGCTCACAGTTCAGCTGTTTCTGTACTGCAGTACTCCCGTGAGCTGTGTGATGTCTCTCCATATGTTCCCTCAGATTGACACGTCTTGTGAAAGATGATGTGCAACGTGGGCACCTGAATGGTTTGTCCATGTGTCGCACCATGTGCATCTTGTAATTCAAAGCTTTCTTGAAAGTAATGTTGCATTTTTCACACAAGTATGTTCCTTTTTCCGACTTCAGTTCGAGTGCTGGGTATCCGTCCTTAGAGCTGTGCCATGGCCTTTTGTGCCTGGCTATGTGCTTCTTCAGACTACAAGCCCTCGAGCAGGAAAACTTGCAAATCTGGCACACAAACAATTTGCTTTCCTCATGATGTGCCAAGTGCAGAGCCAAGAGCCCAAGTGCTTTAAAGGAACTGCCACACACCTTGCAAGCATATGGGCCCGGATGTCTGTGTTTCTTAACATGGTCCTTCAAATTAGAGACTCTGCTGAAAGTTCGGTTACACGGGCAGCATATATACAATCTGGATTCTTCATGTATCTGCATGTGCTTGCTCAAGTCAACATACTCTTCATATACTGTCTGACAAACTCCACATTTATATGGTTGATCTTCAGCATGCCTGCTAGTGGCCTTCTCTAATGCAATGGCTCTCATCTTTTCTGAGAATGAGATTGACTCAGCACCATTGGATTCTTTGAGCTCACTATGCTCTGTTTTTATCGTACAATTCTGGGAAGCAAAGTTCACGCTGTCATCTGTGTTCATAGTTGTACCATCTGCATTTGGACAGCCAGGCATGGAATCAGCATCGGTGGATGGTTTTCCGTTGGAACTAGTTTCCATCTGAGCATTTTTTCCATCGGGCTTGGCAGTTGTACCAGCGGCATTTAAAGAGCCATGTATGGAGTCGGTATCAGAGGACAGTTTGACACCAGAGCTAGTTTCACCTACATCTGCAGATGCCCTAGACATGCAGATGCCTTCAGTACCTGCCTGACTAGGAAGTCCACTGGTGCTGGTATCGTTACTACTGCTAGTGTTAGTAGTCAAGCGAGGACTCGCAAAACCACATTCCTCACTAGCGGCATCAGGCAACTGAGAATGAGTAAACATGCGGGGCCTTACTATATTTGTATTTGTGGGTGCGGCTTGCCGACATTCATTCTCAAATGATTTTTTAGGCCTATGCAGCCTCGTGATATGCCATTTCAAGAAACTGAACTTGTTGAATGTAGCGTCACAAGCATTGCACTTGTGGGGGGTTGGGCCACTGTGACAACTCATGTGTGACTTCAACCACTGTGGAGATTTGAAATCTGCATTACAAATATTGCATTTCATCACACCACCTCCTATGCTTTTGTGCTTGTTTGAACGACTAGCAGCACTGAGGTTTTTTTCACGCATTACCAACTCACACCTTCCGCTTTTCGGGCATTTGTGATTGGTCAGGCGACTAGGTGTGCTAAAATTCACTCCACACTGCATACATTTATGAGAAATGCGAGCATGATGTGACTTACGAGAAATCTGTCCACGGCGTGGTTGTGAGGTTTGTCCAGCAAGTGCACATAGATGAAGCTTCAGTTTGCGTTTAGTACAAAACGTAGCATCACAAGCCTGACATCGGAATAAATTATTAAGATTATGGTGTGTGCGTAAGTGCCTGCTCAAATGAGCACCCAGGACGAATGTGGCATCACATTCCTTACATCCATACGGCCGTGGGTTATGGCTCATCTTGACTTTAACCCCCTTGCGCATGCAGTCACCGGTACTGTTTACAGTAATGGTGGCTGCATGCACAAGTGGGTTAGACATGGTGACACAAGATGACCTGCACTTGGATGAATCACTTGGCCTAGTATATCCATTTGGTTTGCACTCACTATGTGAACACAGGTGACGCAACAATTCACTGGAGTGTGTGAACGAGATGTGACACTCAGGACACGTGTAAGACTGGTCTTTAGCAGGAGACATCAGGTGAGGTGCGTCACCTGTAGCACCAGATGGTGTATTACATGGGGTCTCGCCTTTTTGTGAAAACGTTGTAAACAGACAGTGCCTTTGCGATTTCCCTGATTCTGATGCCGTAAAACTGTGCTCTTGCTGAACGTTTACCTCTTCGTGGAGATTTCTTTTCCTCCTTGAGCAAATCAAAGCACCTGGCGCTTGTTTGTCATTGGCACTATTCAGCTCCAATTCTTTTGGCAAGAGATTTGCCCGCTTACTCAGCCCATCTCCATTCTGCACACTGCCTGTGGGCTTAGACTTCAAGTCTGAGCAATTTGTTGGTAAATGAGCAGAGTGTGCTTTCATGTGAAGGGATAGGGAATGAAAGTTTACAAATCTAACACTGCAGTGCAAACACTTGTACACTGACCACCCTGTCTCTGAGTCTGACACTTCCATATTTTCTGGCATTTCGTCACAGACTGTAAAGATCTACCTGTAATCAGCTTAGAAAAGTTCAGGATGCAGCATGGTCAGTCTTGAACAATTTCCACAGTTTCTGTCATTTGTCAAAAGAGTTTATGTTCAGCTTAGCAAAAGTCAAACATGGTTCACTTCAGTCCTTCTCCTACACATTCTTATTTGTCTGGCATTTTGTTAAAGACTGTAAGATTATGTCTGTAATCAGAATACATTACAAAAACTTGTCAAGAATTCACAGAGTTCAATGTTACTGTTTCCCCACATGCACATTCAACTTTTCAGCCATTTTGTCAAAAACTGTAGGAATATACCCATATTCACTTCATAAAAAGTTGTACACAGTTTACCGAGTTCAGTCCTTTGGATCCACTTTCGTAATGAGTTTCGTTCATCTGTCTGGCCGTAAGAGCAGCTCAACGTACAGTACACTGATCCTGTGATTGTTCTTCTGGAAGTGTTTAAAAATTAGTACTTAAAACTAAATAAAACATTTTCTCAAAATAGCTGCTAAGGTTAACAGGCAGGCTGTGTAGACCACTAGAGGTGATGAGTTTGTTGCAGAAGATCTCCGCAGGGATGGCTCAGGCTGGACACCATCTATTCAGTATAAAGAACATGATGTAAATAAATTAACTCTGAATCTGAAGTATATTTGAAAATGTGCAGAGATCACACCTTCACTTGATTAGGCCAGCCCATTCCATCTGCCGGAGGCACATATTCTTAAAGGTTAAACAACCGACAGTGAACTGTCGTGTAAACATGCAGCACTGGCAATGTTCACACACTGACCGCAATCAGCAAATGGTGTGCTAGGCTGCTGCAATGTATATATACGTTGGTTGTGCCTTTAAGAGCCACTACACAAGATGTGGATCATCCATGACAGTTCAAGGGTGGTGCCAGAAGAGCTTGCGCCACTAGGCACCAAGCTACTCTGACAACATCCTTGAACTGTTATGGTAAATCTTACTCCTGACCTCAGTTAAATTGTGACACGCATAGATTTTAGAGGACAAGACTCGGATTTGAGAATTTGACTTTACGACTCCATGTGTTAAGATGCTAAAGGGCAGTGTTGCATTTCAAGGCCATGCTGCCCTCTCCTGAATCCTCTGGCACTGTCAAGTGTCAACAGTAGATGTAGCCTAGTACATGATATGACTGTATGCACAAGGGAGGTAATTATACAGCCTGGTTTGGCTCACTCACTTTTGCGTTCGAAGCACGGCAGTGGGTAACAGCTTCCTGTTGCTCGCTCATCTCCCCAGTATGAATGAACGGTCGGTCAGCTGTGATTCTATTGCAGCTACTCCTTGCAAATAAAACAGTGCTGTAACTGCTTCCAACCGTCACTCTTGCATTAGCATATATTTAAGAATTTTTAGCGCTATTTCTTGAGTAATCCGATTCGATACCCATTCATTCGCCAGTCCGCTCTCTAAATATTAAACAGTATGGTGCTAATGTACAGCACGATGACATAATAACCATGAAAAAATTACTCTTTCTATGTACCTGGGGATTATTTGCTGCAACTTCTTTGGCTACTCCCTGAGGCTGTCAAGGGAGTTAACAAGCACGTGTTCGATGCTTTGTACCTGTTTCTGGAAAAGACAAGAGTGCAACATTTGAAAGCGCTACTTTTAGGATTGAAAGAACAATTATTACATTTTTTCTATAAGATTTATAACAATAATACATTACCTTTTGCGCCGCGGGTATCGAAAGTAGGCAGATTCTCGCGCCGAAAGTACAGGAAATGATGTCAAGACTTTAAACGATCCGTTTACTGCAACAACAACAAAAAAAAAAATGCTGACTGAGGCATTAAAATGATGATGATTATAAGAATAGTTATTACGCAATATAATTTGCTGCTTAACTTAAGTAACCTTTGATAGATCATGATCTTTTTCACCGGTCTGTCCAGAATGTGTTTTATAGTGAATCAACAAATTCCCACGGGTTTACACTTGGTTCGAGAACAGTAGGCGGGTCTCCACGCCGTGTCAAACCGAAGTTACAATTTTTCCGTAATTACATTGGTAAGAAAACAAAAAACAACTTAATATACTGACTTAAATACTGTTGGTTTTGGATTATACACCTGCATAATTTTGACGAGAAATGTGTTATTTTTTGCCACCACAAAGCCGGCATGTTTGAATGTTTGTTTCGTAATGTATGCAAATGTTGACGACAAACCCTGGTTTATTACAGAACTCAGGATGAATGTGGACCATGAAGTGCAGCTCTTGATTGAAGAGATCAAGCGCCTTGGAAAATCAGGTTTGTTGGGGGGTGAGGTACTCAGCCCTGATACACTACAGACAGATTGATCGACCATGGCAGTGCAATGGTGCTGCCAAAATAGCTTTTATTTGCGTCATGAGACGCGAAGCTCAGACACCACTCCAAAACAATCATAGTGATGCATCTACCCGTAATGTAGCCATCAGAGGACCACTCTCAGATTTTTTACCATAAGGCTTTTAAGGCACATTGTTTACATTTTCCCTTGAATCAGGTTTTGTACCGCAAGACTGGCGAACCGCAGAGGTAAGTGCTATTTAAAAAAAAAAAAGGTTCTAGGTCAGATGCAGGAAACTACAGACAAGTAAGCTTAACGTGTATAGTATGTAAAGTTTTAGAGTCAATAGTCCGAGACGAGATCGTTAATCATTTTACTGTGAATACATTGTACATTGAATGCCAGCATGGTTTTAGAAAGAAACGATCATGTGTTACTCATTTACTACAGGTTATGGATAATATAACTTCCTTACTTGACAACATATACTTAGAGTTTAGAAAAGCATTTGACACTGTTCCTCACGAAAGGCTTCTTCAGAAGCTAGAGGCCTATGGTGTATGTAGAAACATTTCCATTTGGATAAGAAGTTTCTTACATGCAAGAGAACAAGTGGCAAAGGGTGGAGATGCAAATCAGACAAAATAAAGGTACTGAGCGGTATACCTCAAGGAAGCATTTTAGGACCTTTATTATTTACGATATTTATAAATGACATGCCTGAGTGTGTTAATAGCATGTGCAAAATATTTGCAGATGATACTAAAATTTATAATGAATCGAGCAATAAAGATGTGTTGCAGCATGATTTGGATCACTTGCAAGAGTGGTCCGACACATGGGACTTGCATTTTAATGTAGAGAAATGCAAGGTCTTGCATGCTGGAAGGAACAATCCTGAACATGATTACTTGATGAAAGTTAACAGCGACATTAAAAAGGTGGTATCTTGTGAGGAGGAAAGAGACTTAGGTCTGGTTTTTGACAAAGCTCTATCTTTTGACCCCCATATTCAGAACTGTATCAATAAGGCCAATGTTACGATTGTGGTTGTGTTATCCTGTGAGAGCATGCATGTGTTAATTGTAGGAAACGATCTGATATTTATTTGAGCTATCATGGTTATGAATCACATACCTTTTTAGTAAGTTTTTCTCTCGTTTGCACGTAGAGTGGATCTCGTTAAGTTTTACCGGAAGTTTCTAGAAAAGTCGCACGGAGAATAGCGGTCGATCTTTGTTTTGCGTAGATTAGAACCTTCAATAAGGTCGCGTTGTCTAGTGACCTCGTATGTGTGACGTCGGGGAGTTCGTAACAGTTTGCAACATTTTGTTTTTCTGTGCTCGTGAATTGAGCAGCCTTTTTTTTTTGTTTTGTGAAAATTCCTAAATTTTCTAGAGCGGATATGCAAGGTCGTGATAGGGCTACCATACTTTTATGTGACTTCATTATACACTAGGATTTAGAGCTGAAGTTAGCAGCCGAATTTTCGTAGCCTATTGTAGTTTTTCTAGAAAGATTATTTTAATGAGTTTCGGTTGCGTGTTTCGTTCTGATTGGTTGCGTTGTATGATTTTCGTAGATGATTCTGAAAATTGGTAGTACGTATAAAGAGGGCGCTAGGAAAGCACGTTCATACATTGTCTTGCATTGTCAGTGGTAGAGACACGCAGTTTATCGTAGGTACGTGGCCCGTATAGGGTGTACATTGTGTGAGACGCTGTGTATGAGAAACTTTGTGTCGGAGTGTGGACATTGCAGAAGAGACTTTGTATCAGTGTTTGTGCATTTGGAAATGCATTGTATGGGGATCGCATCGCTGACGTTAACTATTGTTGGAACTCTTACTCCAGTATTATCTACATCCTTAAGCCACATGTGACGGATTGCAGCCGAATGAAGTTTATTTAAAAGAACCTTACGTGCGTGAATCTAGTGTGTTTATCATACGACTACAACTCCACCACGTAACATTTTGGCACCTCTGACGGGACTTCTTCAGTTTGTTCAGTGGAAAGGGTAGCAGGAGAAAACAGCCAGCAGTGAAACGCAGAGATGGCGACTCGGAAATGGAGACATTCCTTAAAATTGGAAAAGAATGTGGACTCGAAGGAGCTGAACTCCTTGAGTTTGTAAAGGGGAGAGAAAAGGAGAGATTAGAGAGAGAAAAGGAGAGACTGGAGAAAGAAGAAAAGAAACGAGAGAGAGAAGAAAAGGAAGGACTGGAGAGAGAAAGAGAAAAAAGACTTGAAGAAGAAAAGAGACTGGAGAGAGAAGAAAGAGCCAAAGAGCGTGAAATCAGGAAACTTGAAATTCAACGAGAAGAAGCAGAGAAACAGTGAAGAGAGGCAGAGAAACAACGAGAAGAGAAGAGGCAGAGAAACAGCGAGGAGAGGCAGCGTCAACACGAAATTCATCTAAAGCAGATGGAGATAGACGCACAGAGCTTCTGAAGCAACAGCATTAGCCAGCAGAGAGCAAACAGCCTGTGCGCCAAAGCTACCGCCTTTCGCAGAAAATTCAGATAAGATGGACGCTTATCTGGAGCGATTCGAGCGCTTCGCAAGCAGTAGCAATTGGAGACAAGAGACTTGGGCTATCAAAATGAGTGCACTTCTAACTGGCAAAGCGCTTGAATTTTACACCCGCTTACCAAGAGAAGAAGCCGAAGATTATACACAGTTGAAAGCCGCCCTGTTGAGACAGTACGACTTCACTGAAGAGGGTTACAGGCGACGATTTCGAAACTACAAGCCTGAAGAAGGAGAAACACCCGGCCTATTCATTGAGAGAATCAGGAGCTACCTAGAGAAATGGATAGAGCTGGCTGGTTTAAACAAAGAGTACCAGGACCTGTGTGACCTCATCATCAAAGAGCAAGTCCTCAACGCATGTTCTAAGGACCTGGCCGCCCACCTCAGAGAGCAAAAAGACCAGTCCCTAAAGGCCCTGGCCGACTTCGCTCAAAGATACCATGACGCCCACAACATTAAGTTCGGATCCAGTAAGCCGCAGCGTGTGTCTGCACCAGCAGAGGAAATCCACAATGTCAGAGACAACCCGAAATACAAGCCAGTGGAGAACCTGACATGTTTCCTCTGTGGAAAGAAAGGTCACAAAGCGATGCGGTGTCCTTCTAAAGACGTTCCCCGAGGCGACAACATCAGAAGATCCAACCAAGATCGCGGGATAGCAGGCAGAAGCAGTACCACGTCTCAACACAGAGCCGCCGCTGTATTAGCCAATGATGTGACTTCATCCAGTGACTTTGAAGCTAGAGAAAGACAGGCGACACCGGAGCTGATTGAATTTTTCAGAATGAATGGACGCATCCCAGTAGGAGATAGGGTTACATTCTTACCAGTCTCAAACATCGCGCTGCCTGAGAATGAAGTGCCGAATATGCCAGTGGTGTCAGGATTCGTCAACAAAGCATCAGTGAGAGTGTTGAGAGATACTGGTTGTAGTTGCGTCATTGTGAGAGAGGACCTAGTAACTGAAGACCAGAAGCTACAGGAGTGGACCACCCTCATTTTGGCCGACAGTGCAGTAAGGATTATCCCCCTTGCCAGTGTCACTGTCAGCACTCCATACCTGAAAGGAGAGGTGAAGGCGTGCGTAAAGACCCCTGTCTACGATCTTATCATCGGAAACATTGATGGTGCCAGAAACGCAGATGATCCAGATCGAGAGTGGAGACCTGAAACGTGCTGTTACCACGAGAAGTCAAGCAAAGAAGAGTCACCAGACCATCCCTCTAAAAGTGGCAGACAACACGGAAGCAGCCATGGTGAATAAGGAAAGGCTGGTGGAGCTACAGAGATCCGACCCCATGCTTGACAAGTTCCGGGGTCAAACCGAGCCCGTGACGCGAAAGGGAAAAGAGATAACCTTCGAGACCAGAAAAGATATCCTGTACCGGATATTCGACAGCAATGGAGATAAACCTGTGCGTCAAGTAGTAGTTCCTGAACCTTTGAGGATGCAGGTGATGAAATTGGCCCATGATTCCATATTGGGAGGACATTTGGGAATCAACAAGACCCTCGATAGGATCCGAGCCGTCTTTTACTGGCCTGATATGGGAGGTGACATCACCCGATTCTGCAAGTCGTGCAACGTATGCCAGAAGACAATCTCTGTGTATGAGAAACTTTGTGTCGGAGTGTGGACATTGCAGAAGAGACTTTGTATCAGTGTTTGTACATTTGAAAATGCATTGTGTGGGGATCGCATTGCTGAATTAAACTATTGTTGGAACTGTTACTCCAGTATTGTCTACATCCTTAAACCACGTGTGACGGATTGCAGCTGAATGAAGTTTATTTAAAAGAACCTTATGTGCGTGCGTCTGGTGTGTTTATCATACTACGACTACAACTCCACCACGTAACGGCCAACAAAATGGTTGGAGTAGTTAAGAGAGCTTTTAATTATTTGGACAAGGACATTTTTAGTAAACTGTATAAATCACTAGTCAGACCACATTTAGAATATGCAAACACTGTATGGTACCCAGGTTTAAAGAGACAATCAGTTGCACTCGAAAGGGTACAGAGACTAGCAACAAAGCTGGTCAAAGAATGTAGAAATATGACTTATTTAGACAGACTCAGATACTTTGGATTACACATAGACGTAGAATACGTGGAGACTTAATCCAAGTTTTTAAAATTTATAATGGCATCGATGACCTAAATTGGAGCGACATTTTTGCAGCACCATTTTGTGACAGAGCCCAAAATTCTGAAGGGAAAATCTTTGTACAGCACTGCAACACTAACCTGCGGAAGTTTTGTAACAGAGTTGCCATTGTTTGGAATGACTTACCAGTTTCATTAAAAAAAGCACCTAATATAAATTCTTTTAAAAACCAGCTGGATAAATTACCAAAATTTAAAGAGATTTTCTATTCCGGTGATAAATGATTTATAGGAAAATTACATGCATAGCAGACCCATCAAGTAACTAAAGAAAGAAAGGACATTTGCAAAGGCCTCACGGCCTATTCTGTCCTCACAATACTCTCTTGGCTTGACTTCGCGAACGAAGATTCTATAGGGGTTGTCCACGATGTCTGCAGGCATGCTCATGACTGCGTAGGCCGACCCGGGACAGGCAGGTTCGACGGCAGTGGCTGCAGTGGAAGGTCTGGCCAGGGTTCTGAGTTGCGGCATCTCTGTTTTTTCTCCTGAGCCGCTTGTCTTTAAGGCTAGCTCTGCGAGATTCCTCAAAGGAGACAGCTGCCTTGTAAATGGTGGAGCGCCAGGTGTCATGATCCGCAGCAAGTGAAGACCACTGGCGGTGGTCGATTTGGCAGGCACTAAGTGACTTCTTGAGACAGTCTTTGTATCTCTTCTTTGGTGCCCCTCTGTCTCTGTGTCCAGTGGCGAGCTCACCGAACAGGGTGATCTTGGGTAGGCGATGATCCTCCATCCTGGAGACGTGCCCAGCCCAGCGGAGCTGTGTCCGCAGCAGCAAAGCCTCGATGCTCACAGTTTCTGCCTGTTCAAGGACCTCGACGTTTGTGACATAGTCACTCCAGTGAATGCCAAGGATTGTACGCAGGCAGCGCTGGTGGAAGCATTCGAGGAGTCGTAGTTGGTTGCGGTAGAGGGCCCAGGACTCGGAACCATACAGCAGAGTGGTGAGGACGACAGCTCTGTACACGCTGATCTTGGTGCCTGTTTTCAGCTGTTGATTGTGCCACACCCGCTTGTATAGACGCCCGAAAGCGCTGTTTGCTTTTGCCAGCCTGCTGTCCAGCTCCTTGTCCAGCTTAGCGTCTGACGTGATGATGCAGCCAAGGTAGGTAAACTTGTGCACTGACTTCAGTTCAGACTCGCCGATGGTGATGTGGGGAGGGCGATGCTCTACCTTGGGTGCTGGCTGATGGAGGACCTCTGTCTTTTTCAGACTGACCTCGAGTCCAAAGAGCTGGGCAGCATCACAATACTACTACTACTACTATAACCTTTGGTAAAACTATCACGCTACACACAGACTGCTGTCTGGGTTATAACACATCCTAAGATTACTTTTCATGTTAAAATTAAAAACAAATTTGAACTTTGACTTTCCTAAGATCCTATGTATTTTAGGTGTGTGGAATATTTTTTGATGTGTTAGAAGTAGAGATACTCGGCCTTTCCATTGTTGGAAAATCTTCTGTATTTGATGGACAAATTTTGACATGGATGGAAAAAGTGTAAGGTCACCCATCACCTGGATAAGCAAATCTTGAAATAAAAGGGAGCATACAGTCCTGAATGTTTTCATTGTTTTGATTTTTGGAAGTCTAGAAACGTTTGGAAATCTTGACATAAAAGGCAGCATACAGTCATTAATGTTTTCACCGTTTTGATTTTTTGAAGGTTACATGATGACATACACCTAACACCCTACCACACCACCTTGTACTCTTGATGTACACATGCAGCTTTGTGTTCAGTACTGAAGTACTTATCCCAGCCATATTTAAAGTATGCACTGGACTGTAGAGCACATGAGATGTCGATTCTGATGATGGATGATTTTAAATCTTGGTGGAAAGCCTGGATCCTGATTCTGCCATGAATAATTACAGATTCTGCAGATATTTTTCTTTTTAACTCTTTGCATGTCGGTCGTGGTTTTTGTCATGATGATTCTTGTAGGAATCACTGTGAAAAACCGCTACCGACACGCAACAGGTGAACGTTTATCTTTTGCAGACGGAGAGGGAAAATATGAAGTGACTTTTGGAGTGTTGTTCAATGATGACCGATGTGCCAACATCTTTGAAGCTTTGGTGGGGACTTTGCGTGCTGCCAAACGCAAGAAGATCATCACATACAATGGAGAATTGTTGCTTCAAGGTGTCCATGACAGCGTTGTAATAACATTGTGTCAGGAATAAACTAAAAGTTGATGTGCCGTCTAGTTTAGACTGCGCTCTTTTAGTACTCTTGTATGTTTGAGCAGATACCCTTTAACAGTTACCAGCTGCAGGTAACAGTTTGGCCGTGTTCGTTCAAGGGAGGTGCTAGATTAGCTTGGCACCTGGGAAGGTGCCAAGATAACCTGTCACCACCTTGAACTGTATCATGGTTGATTGTTTTAGGTGTCACATTTCACAAGTGCAGCCAGATCAGTTACTGGCATGTTTGTTCATACAGTGTAGTCATATTGTCTTCCATCTCTGTAATTTTGGACCTTACACTACAGCAGTCAGCTCCGCACTGTAAACATAGTAATGTCCAATCCAGATCAAAAAGGTCACTGCCTAGCGTGTAAAATGCAAAGAAGAACCCAAAAGAGAAAGAAACATTCTTAGAAAAGACAGTTATGACTCATTTGTGTTGTAACTGTCTTTTCTAAGTGTGTTTCTTTCTCTTTTGGGTTCTTCTTTGCATAGTAATGTCCAAAATCACAGACTACCGGGTAGCGCATATTTATTGAAGTTTGATTCTCTATCATGCAATGCATGTACATGTATGTGTTTGATTCATTACACACATGGATTATTTGCAACAGTATTTCAGTTCTGTCCAGCAGAACCTGCCTTAAACCCATTACATCCTGAGGCTGATTTTTGTCCTTTGAAGGCTACATTACAGATTAGGAGATAGAGCAAACATTTTAGTTCAAGGGTAGTGCCAGAATAGCTTGGTGCCTACAGGCGCCAAGCTATTCTGGCACCACCCTTGAACTTTTATAGACAAACATTTCTTAAGCAATGGGTGTATCAAGATATGGGTTAAGTGGCCAACCTTGTGAGAGATCACCCATCATTAAAATCTTCATTTAGGTGACCAACCAAACCAAATGGTGGGTCTTCAGCGACGGGCGACGCTTTTTGCCCTTCAGGACTTCTCTTGAGAGAGAACGTTTCTTTTAGGACCTTTTTTTTTTCTTGAAAAAAGGTTGGTTACTCAAAAACAGGTTGTACTGTATGTTGGTTATATAGTGTTTAGGTGTTTCATACCGCTTTAAATTTCTCCAATGAAGACTTACAGTGGAGTCCAGTTAACACGAACTCGCTTTACACAAATTTCCGGTTAACAAGAACCGATTTTGCACTCCCAGCTGACGGCCTTCTTATTCTGTATTAAAATTTCACTGATAACACGAAATTTCGCTTTACACGAAGGTTGTTTCGGTTCCCAACCAAGGCAATTTCACTATTATTCACCTGTTTAACATGAACGCAGATTCCATTCACCGAAAACCAATTCATGTTTCGCTCTCGCGCTGTAGTACACGACAGATCAGAGCTAACTCTAGTCTGTGATTGGCTGAATAACCTTCAGCTGTTGTAATCCGTCTTCTCATTGGCTAGCGTTTCTGAACTGTATTCATGTTGTTTGCATCATTCGTGTACCAACACAACCCTTTTACCGATGCAGGATTGTACTTCAGCCTGTGTTGCTTTTACCTGATGGATTGTAACTTACTATGGATTTTACCTGATGGATTTTACATTAAATACGCGAGCTGAACACGTTTCCGTGTTTTCCTAGCGAGCTGAAGGTATGCATATAACGTACGATAATGTGCACTTTTAACCTCGTACTCATTCACGCACACATCTCTTACACACTTTCTCCTTGAGGGCCGTGATCAATTTTGAGGCTATATTGGTTAACACGAAATACGTGTAACACGAAGTGATTTGTTTCTTCAAAAACATTACCGATGACATGACTGAATGGAAGTGTCTACTACTTACTCATTCTAGCCTAAGAGCCAGTTGTGTAAAAACACAACCCGGGAGGCACTCGGGGAACCCCGAGGGGACCAAGAGTTGTCTCCCTATACCCACCACCCGGAAGCCGGGTACCCATAATCCCCCAGTCTAGTCTACTTAGGCGCACGATTCGGTCGTCTTGCGCTCTGCTCTAGCCTACGGACTTTGGTTTTTCGACCGGTTCTCGGTTTCGGACTTGCTGTTGGAATGAAGAGCGGGAGATAGGATCGTTTCGTCGGCCCTGCCTGTGCTGCTGCGTGGCTTTCTCGTCCCCACTGCGTAGCGCCTACGCTTCGACCGCTGGTGAGCTGTCCGGTGAGCTTCGCCGGTCGTGCCAGGCGGGTTTTTGGACATCTCCCCCCGTTCCCCTTCGGCAGAGAGGTAAGGTAGCGGGGTTGACCCTCGGCCGGTTCCCGGGCTGGGCACTGGTTTGTGCAGGTACGAACTTTTTCGTCTTCTTCTCACTGTAATCGTGCTCCCACTCACCTTCGGTGAATCGTAGCTAAGTTCCTACGCATTTGTACCTTGGGTGTGGAGAATTCTTTTACTCCATGGCCTGATTAGCTGAGTGGCAGTTTGGGGCACGCCTTGTCATCGCGTAGTTGTTCGGCACCAGCGCCTATTCTGGCCCT
Source organism: Semisulcospira habei (assembly GCA_036245525.1). Lineage (NCBI taxonomy): Eukaryota > Metazoa > Mollusca > Gastropoda > Semisulcospiridae > Semisulcospira > Semisulcospira habei. The sequence continues at coordinate 282,671,132 of BTPG01000001.1, forward strand.
TTCTGTTTTCCCTTGCGGGATGTTGGTATAGATACGGGTGATGAATTTAAGCGCACGCGCATATGCAGGCATACGCTGTGGACAAGTACTCACGTACCTTAGAGAGTGGATATACGTTCCGGCGGGCAGCTTGGGGGTTTACGCTCCTTGGCTGGGCGGGCCCCTCGTGACATGTCCACATTAAGTGGTGATTTACTGCCCCGGATGTTTTTCTTGTCTTGGTTGTCATTGCGTATTGATTTGTGCAGCAGGCGGCCGGTGTTGTTTCCACACACGGTCACCCTTAGCAATGTTGTTGGGGCCTGACTCCTTTTATGACAGGGGTTGGTACATATGTTGTTGCTCACCTTAGCACTTGACGGCGGTGAAGCTACCTCGTTACTGCACTGCTAGATTGCAGACGTGCAGTTTGGTACCTCGCTTCCATCATGACGTATTCGTCTTTTGTGTACATATGTTGTCCCCTCGCCTTAGCGCTTGGCGGCAGTGGGCCTACTTGCTTACTGCACGGCTAGTTGTAGGCGTGCAGTTTGGTACCTCGCTTCTGTCATGACATGTTTGACTTTTGCTACATATGTTGGTTGCTCACCTTAGTGCTTGATGGCAGTGAGTCGACCTTCTTACTACACTGCTGGCGGGCAGGCTTGACAGTCTGTTACCCCGCTTTGGTGCTTGTGTGTTTTGTTGTTACGAAGGCTACCTTCGTGGCTTAGTCCCACAGGACTCGCCCGCAGGCCTTCGGGTGTGTTGTCTGTTGCAGGGACAACGGACTGACATGGAGAAGCCACACCGAATGTCACGACTAGTGCGCGAGCGTGGATCGTGGAGGCCGCTGCCAGGGGGAGCGCACATGAACAACCTCTGGCAAGGCCCGCTCGGTATGGCAATTACGCACACGTCCGACTTCTTAGGACGTTGCAGTACACTACCACCTGGAGAGGACAAGCAGCGTCTCGGCTGTAAGCACCAGCCCGGCTGCTCCTGGTAGGTGTGTTCTTCATGTCCAGGCAGCGCCCATTTGGGACTAGGCCTGTCTTCCGACACTGGAGGTGCCTCCTACCACATTGGAATGATTGTGTCACCTGGCCTCAGCAGCGCAGATGGCAGCATTGAAGCGTCTGCAGGTGGGAGCGACCTCTATGCTGTTGGTGCTTGAAGGATCCCGTTCCGCCCCGATGGGGGCATGCTGACGTCCTTCACGCAAGGCAGATGTGCCGGTGGCCGTCGGACAACCACTAGGTCGGGTCTCCTAGGCGCAGGATGTGGATACGCCATCCAACGTCTCCTTGGCACCGGTCGCTTGAGACCAGGACGTCTCTGTGGGAAGCTACACACCGGATTCAGTGGACTAGTGCACGTAGTGGGCCTGGATCGATGAGGCCGCTTCCAGGAGGGAGCACGCCCGGACGAAGCCTTCTATGAAGCCATGTCCACTATCGGTCCCCCTTGTCTCCAAGAAAGTCCATGGGATCCCGCTGGGGGTCCCCCTTACCGGCAAGAAAGCCCGCCTCCCTCGGAGCCCGGCTCAGAGACATTCACGTGCACGTCCAGGGACTCTAGTAAGGATGCTCGCCTCCAAGGAAGGGGAGACTACTATCGACACAGTTCCAGGCCACCTCAGGTTTGGTGTGTTGCATGGGCCTACTGGTGACCTGCATACGATGCGGAGGCTTCCAGTGGCCATCGGATATCCAGACAGTCTGTCTCCTGTGCGCTGGGTGTGCTTCCGACCACACTTGTGATGTCTGTGCTACCTGGCCGGAGCTGCGATGGTCTAATCTCTGGAACTTATAGGAGGGAGCCTCCTCCCCTCGCGGGTACTTGAAGTTTGCCGAGGCGCCTTCCACTGTGCCCCTGACACCGGACGTGCGAGACCAACTGGATCCGACACAGGAAACGCCACTGAGTAATCGAGGGATTAGAGAGCGCGCCCGGACACAGCTGGTGGAAATAACCCGCCTCTCCCAAGAGCCTGGTTTGGTGGGACGCTCGTGGCGTCCCTCCTCCACCGTCGTTCCCCACTCGTCTCTCAGGAAGCCGCCGGGATTCCGCTGGGGGTCCCCTGGCCGGCAAGAAACCCGCCTCTCCCAAGAGCCTGGTTCACAGAGACATACACGCACTCGTCCGGAGCCTCCTGGTTGTGAAGAGCGTAGACACAGGGATTCTACGCGACGTTATCGCTCTCCCTCGCAAGATCATAGGAGGACCTTCCCGCTCGGGGGCTGGGAGATTGTTGGCATCCGGTCTCGGAAGACCATGGGTATGCGCTTGCTGGGTCAGTCACTGGAGTGACCTCTCCAGGGCGCAAGCCTGGGCGAAGGGTATGGAGATCCTGGGGTGCCCAGTCGTCAAGGTTCCCCTCTCGGCCTCGCTGATGTAGCCAAAGGAATGCAAGCAGTACGTTGGCACCAGTTGGCTGCAGGTGCTGCCGGAACAGTGCGTGAATACAGGCAGCTGTCTGCCTTCGGGGCTCCACTCCTGATTGGAAAGGTTTACTCACCCACATTTGGCCGTTGGATCCAACCAGATCTCCTCCGTTCCTCTAGCCGTTGGCTGTCAGAAACAGCTCATCCGCCTAGTGGTGCAATGTGAACACCACCTCCTCACGTGGTTTAGCCCACCAGCCGAGGTGGTTAGCCAGGGTGTGGCGCTTGGAGCCAGCACGTGAGAGATTAAGGAGATGGATGAGGACCAGTGATGCCCGTCCGTCCTATGTAGGACGCAGCTGCCGAACAGCAAAGGTGCTACCTCTATCCAGAGCCCCCTACACCCCTGGGAGATTACCGAGACGCCTTTCGCTGTGCCCCCAGCACGGTATGTGCGAGGCCAACATGATCCGACATGGTAGGCGCACTGAGTTTCAACGGTTAGTGCCCAGAAATCCGCCTCTTCCAAGACCCTGGTTCATTTCCCACTCGTCTCTGGCCGCAGGGGTCCCCTTGCCGGCAAGCAACCCGCCTCTCCCAAGAGCCTGGTTCGCAGAGACTGACACGCACTCCTACGGAGCCTCCTGTTGGCGAAGATCGTAGGCGCCGGGATTCTACTCACCGTTACCGCTCTGCTTCGCAAGAGCGAAGGAGGACCTTCTCCTCTCAGCGTTTGACGGATCAGGTCTCCCTCGACTCAGACGGTTTTCGCCTTCTTCACGTTCCCCTTCTCGTTCGGACTCCCTTTCGTCCCGTTCCTCTTCCCATCGACCGGCCACTCCCCCTTCCCTCATCCTCTCCGTTCCGTTCCTCCTCGTCGCAGCCGTTCTCCTCGTCGGGACCCGCCTTCGGCTCTCAGGAGACCCTCGCCGCGTCGCTCCGTCTTCGCTCTCCCCTTCGGAGGGAGTCTTCGACCTCTGTGGTTCGCCGTCAGTGGGATTCCTTCCCGCGGAGCCCTCCTCGGTCGCCGGTTCCAGTCAGCGGGACTTCGACACCCTGAGGGTGACGGCTGGCGACCCCTCGGACTGGTTGCTCGGACGTTCTCAGCCGTTCTCCTCTCCCTCTTCTTCGGCTTCCAGTGCTGCGGTTCCGGCAGTCCTGTGCTGCGCGGATGGACACTCGGCCGGCGCTGGACGGGACTTCCAAGCTCATCGCCGCTGCCCTTCTGCGGAAGTTTGCCCGGCATCGCCAGCTGACTCACTGGGGGTTCTCATCCAGCGTGGACACCGGGGAACCAAGGCGCAGCCTCTGCTCCCTGCCGTCTAGCCGTCTCGACAAGTTTCTTTGGGCACCCGGGGGGTGCCAGACTTCGTACCGCTTAGCTGTGCTCGTGGCGGAGGACCTAGCCACTACACGGAGTCGGATCTACGCACCTTGGTCGTCTCTAAGCCCGGCTGCTCAAGCTACGCTTCCTACTTCCGTGATTCTTCTCGAGGTCCAACCCTCCGACCTTCGGGCTTCGCGGACAAGAGCGTGCTTCGCTTGGATACGACGCGGACTACTAGGCCTTCTTCTTCTGCTCGTGGGAGAAAGGATAGGTCACAGGAGCTTCTCCTCTCCGGCAACGCGACAGCGGAGGTGTTCTTCCAGGATCAGGGCAGCTGGCGATCCTCTGACCAGTGCGTAACCCCTACCCTGGTGCTTGGGGAAAGAACTTCAACTACCTCCGTGCGTGTCGCTACCTGGACCGACGGTAGATCTGGGCCAGTCTTCCCCGGTGGGAACAGTGGCTACACACGGAATGCACCAGGACACCTTCGGAGGATCGGCGCATGAGACTAAGATGATCCTGTGGAGGGTCTCCACAACGATTGCAGTGGACTAGGGCACAGGGTGGGGTTTGACCGAGGCCGCTACCCGGACGGAGCGAGCCGGGACACAGCTTGAGACGCAGAGAACTCGCCTCACAGAGCCCAGTTCAGAGAGTCGCGCTGGGCGACGTCCCACGTCCAATCTCGGTACCCACTCGTCTCCAAGTAAGCCGCCGGGATCTGCTGGGGGTACTTGCCGGCAGATAACCCGCCTCTCCTCGGAGCCCGGTTCGGAGAGACTTACACACGCTCGTCCGGAGCCTCCTGTCGACTCCCCGGGTGAGGAGTCATCGCATGCTACGTCTTGCCCTTGCCGCCATACGGCGCCTGAGGGATGTCGCCATGGTAGATTGATTAACGAGCTTCAGGAGCTGCGACTCGCCCAGTCTGCCTACAGTTCGAGGGAACACTTACGTACAGCTCCTCTCGGACCATACCTTACCTGGACCGCATTTGGTCCACGGGTTCACCTTGCGCCCGCTTACGGGGCGCTATGCCACCAGGCCACGTAACAATACCTGTACAAGCCTCACGTGTGCCTACGACATAGCCGTTCGCTACGGACGTGCTCACCTCTTGCCGGTTCTGGCACCACTGACGCTACATGCCGGACGTTCTTCCTGGCTCAGCTCAGTCATACGTTCGGAATTACAGGACCTCTCCCTCAGGGAGGTTAGAGGCTACAGTTCCGTTATCAAGGCACTTGCATGGCCTCGAACGTCACATTCGTCAGGGACTGGAGGCTGGCGGGCGGGATGACTTCGCCCTCTGCAATCGCAGAGTTCTGCCAGGCCAGCGAGACTCCTCGCTCTGCTGGGGGCGTTTTGTGGGGGGCACTACTCCCTCCTGGCGCCTCAGCGCCGTAGGTATTCACCTACCTAGGGTCGTCGGGAGTTTGCGTTAGGGAGGACGGCCATTGGGCCCTAAGGTGTGCTGGAGCGCGGCACCCACCTCCTCTTCGCAATTCTTCCATTCAGTCATGTCATCGGTAATGTTTTTGAAGAAACAAATTCATTTTTCTTTAAAAGGTATTTTTTCGAAAAATACTTACCGATGACATGACTCAAACGACCCTCCCACCTGCCCCGCTTGCCGCTGGTGCGCTAAGTATCCTGACTGAGGGATTATGGGTACCCGGCTTCCGGGTGGTGGATATAGGGAGACAACTCTTGGTCCCCTCGGGGTTCCCCGAGTGCCTCCCGGGTTGTGTTTTTACACAACTGGCTCTTAGGCTAGAATGAGTAAGTAGTAGACACTTCCATTCAGTCATGTCATCGGTAAGTATTTTTCGAAAAAGTACCTTTTAAAGAAAAATGAATTTTCCGTGTCCCAAGAAATTCGTGTTAAGCGGACTCCACTGTACTTGATAAAGGCCCACTACCGCCTAACGGTTCAGATACACTTCTGTAACAGATGCTAACGAAACGTTGCTCACACGTCTAGTTATGGTTCATTTAGACGCAGGTCAATCCAGTTCAGCACACGTCATCTTTATATCAAGTAACCTGACAATGACTCCACTCCGTTCTATAAATACAACGCTTTCAGTACGAGAAACGGCTAAAAATAGATTGACATGCTAACGAATGCGCAGAATAAATAGGTGCGATTACGTGTGTGCCTTTGTTGCATGTCCAAACTGCTGTTAAAGTTTGTTAGGAGTGTCGATAAGGCTTAACAAACATAAATGGTGCTGAAAAGTGTCTTCAGATTTATGCGTAATCGTACTTAAGCTCTTTGTCGTCTGTAAGAACCCCATGGCGTGATCATATTGTCTGTTCTTTCGTGTTCATCGTGGAGTTACATAAGCTGTGCAATTATAATATTTTCCACAAGGCCGAGTTCTTGAATTCATGCATTTATTTGTAATGGGAACAAGTAGATATTTTACGTTTGTATTTTATCTGCCATTTTGTTTAGATATTTTTTTTATATCCATCAGACGAAAACATTCTTTAATGTGTTTTTTTGTGCAGCAGTAATTTTGTTTTCTTGTTGTTTTCCTCTTTTTTCTTTTCTTTTTTGCAAGTCTTTAAAATAAAACATGAGCTTGCTTGCAAATTTGTGCACCACTTATTTAAGGATGGGATAAAAATCTCACCAAAATCGAGTGCAGAGAGACACATTTTGTTTGCATCTTTAACCCATTACATCCTCCGGCTGATTAAAAAAAAAATTGCTTATTGTCCTATGAAGGCCGCATTACAGGTTAAGAGCTAGATCAAACACCTGTACAGACTGGCGCAAGAATAGCTTGGCGCCTTAGGCACCCACCTATTCTGACGCAACCTTTTAACTATCCTCGTCACATTAATTTCAAGCCGTAGTGTCGGGATGAAAAGGGTTAATTTATCACACATTCTCTCTCCCTTTGCATAATGATAGTAAAGAACAGTGTTTTTGCTTTATTATGAAAAATGACCAGTCCAGATGAACTTGCATCAACATAATTTACATCCATCATGATCTGTGATGAAGTCAAAGTTCAAAATGCAAAGTTCAAAACACTCCTTTCAACTTGGACAGAACAAAAACGTAAAATTTAACTTCGGAGGAAGACAAAAATAACGTAGACTACCATAGAGAAATTATCGAACTTTTTTCACGTTCTCTTGGCATAAGATGTAGTTGATGAATCCACCATGATAGCTTGATCCATCAAACCAACCAGGCACTACTACCCTCTAGGAAAAGCACGTTTTCTTTAGTATGAAACGTGCTATGCTGTCTGATGCCAACTGAACTGAAAATTAAACAAAATGTAAAACTACAAACCACAAACATGTTGCCAGAGACAAACACACACACCTAGCTATTCAAGAAATAAAACGCACAAAGACCCAGCCTTATTTACATTCAATTCATAAAAACAACCTGGGGTCGGTTGCATGAGCGAGTGTAGTGTGCCAGCCACTAAGCAAGGTGCTCCGCTACAGCGCAGCACCTTGCTTAGTGGCTGGCACAGGACTACACTCGCTCATGCAACTGGCACCTGCACTTTAAAAGCACAGTGATGTGTATTCCCCAACATTTACAGCAGCTTAATTTTTAAAGAAAACCAATCAGAAAACAAAAAGACTATACACAGATGTATTGTAATAAGACATGTATGACTCATTATGGAAAGGACATTACCCATATTGTGCATGCAGCCACCAGTGCATTAAACATTGTAAACGCCTGCATGAACAAGTGGGTTAATCTTGTACAGGGAGGGAACAGAAGATGTCAAACAATTCACGAAGAATGTATGAGAACATTTTTTTCTCGACAGACCACAAACAAAAGCGTCTTGCAGAAGTATTCAAATGTTAGCCCCTTCACTGCAGAGAAAAAAATAAACACCCATGTGGGTGTTTATTTTTTTCTCTGCAGTGAAGGGGCTAACATTTGAATACTTCTGCAAGACGCTTTTTTTGGGTGTTTATTTTTTTCTCTGCAGTGAAGGGGCTAACATTTGAATACTTCTGCAAGACGCTTTTTTTGGGTGTTTATTTTTTTCTCTGCAGTGAAGGGGCTAACATTTGAATACTTCTGCAAGACGCTTTTGTTTGTGGTCTGTCGAGAAAAAAATGTTCTCATACATTCTTCGTGAATTGTTTGACATCTTCTGTTCCCTCCCTGTACAAGATTAACCCACTTGTTCATGCAGGCGTTTACAATGTTTAATGCACTGGTGCCTGTTTTTGATCATGAGCCCCTGAAATGGCAAGGGCTCATGAGGATCTATGCCTCTAGGTGAAACCACTTTCTGTCAATGTTCCTCCGATGGTTGGTGGTCTTCGAAGTTAAATTTACAATGATTTCAAAAACACAATCTGCATCCACTGGCAGCGATAGGTTTAACCCATTCAGCCCCGACGCACTACAGCAGGAGATGGGTCGACCATGATAATTCAAGGGTAGTGCCAAGCTAATCTGACACTACCCTTGAATTATCATCATAGCTGCCAACTTTGGAGAAATAAAAATCCTGACTGGCCGGGGTCCAGGGGCCGCCTAGGCCCCGGCAGGGTGCAGGGGCAGCGCCCCGCTGGGGGGTGCAGGGGGGCTATGCCCCCCGCTCGTAAACGAAAATCAGCATTTTGATGGCAGTTTGGAGGCCTGTCCTTGAAGCAAAATTCAAAATAATAACCAGTTTGTATCCTTTAGTTTGAAGTTATTTACATTCACATCAGCACAAAAAAATCATGGCTGAACAAAATAAATCAATGGAAACGAAAAATCAGCATTTTGAAGGCAGTTTGGAGGCCTCTCCTTGAAGCAAAAATCAAAATAATGACCAGTTTGTATCCTACAGTTTGAAGTTTATTTACATTCACATCAGCACAAAAAATCATAGCTGAACAAACTAAATCAAGGACAATGGAAACGAAAATCAGCATTTTGAAGGCAGTTTGGAGGCCTCTCTTTGAAACAAAATTCAAAGTTTATCTACTCTTTTGATGGTGGGCAAGGGTTTGCAGCAGCCTTCAGGGACTGAGATGTTGCTGATTTTGCCTTCAACAGCAAGTCCTCTCTCTCTCTCTCGTCTCTTTCGGTCTGTGTTCCACACTTTCATAATTATTTCACAAGATGCTCTTACTTTTTCATGTATTCCTTCGTTTATTCAATTCATCATTCAGTCTGACCGCCAGACAGTCTTTATTTTTTCTTCATTATACTTCGCTACTTATACTTGGTGTTTTTTACGTTTTTCGTGCAGACTGATGTCTTTTTGGCCGCCGTGACCGATGTTTATGTCCGCCCGGCACATTTTACAAAAGGCAAAGTGTTCCCCCTTTCTCGATTCGTCGATGTAAGGAAAGGAACGCTTGTAGTCTGGATGGAACTTCACCAAACACTTCTGCTTCTTAGGAGGCATGATTTTGTTGAAAATCGAAAATACTCTGTGACCAGTTGTGAAGATCGTTGAGCATGTGCTCGAGGGCAAATTCGAAGGAACCGGAACAAACAGAATGGACGGAATTTGCCGCGCATGCGTAATCAAGACTGGCTGTGGGTCCCCGAAAGCTTAGCGGTACAGTATAGCGGTAGGCTCTCAACTACAGGCGCTTGACCCCGCGCGGTACGCCAAAATGCCTCGAATTTTAAAACAAAGCTTGAAAATATGAAAATCGGGAGAAAAGTACAAAAAACCGGAGAATCGGGAATTGAAAAAAAATCGGGAAATTCCCGATAAAATCGGGAGGGTTGGCAGCTATGTATCATGGTCGATTCATCTCCTGCAACTGGTGCATAGTCATTAGACGACGCCTCCAAAATTTGGGAAATACGGTCGTCGGGCTTAAGGAGTTAAAACAAACACGTGCCTTTCTAACGCACACACAAAATACTTGCTAGCATATAGAACACATAACAGCCTATATACAACAAAATTAACACCCTTGTCCTTGCAGCCAAACATACTGATTACAGTATCCATGGCTGCATGCACAAAGGAGGCAGATAAAAGTCACGACGGATAAAGAGTTGCTCTGTAAATCACGAAGATATCAGACGAACAAGTCTCATTCAAACCAGTCTGATATAAATAGGGAGACAAAAACATTCAGCCACCTTAAAATTAATGTCCCATGTCAACATTTGATTGCAAACAGCTGTCTATTGTTTTGGTTTTTTATCATTAAAAAAAAAATGCAAGCCATACAAGCACTACACATCAGCAACCTCCGAACATTCCAATCCATCCTCACTACATGTGACTATTTCCATAAAAACTGTATGTACAAGTCATTATGAGATGAAAACTGTACATGATTAATACAAAATAAGAGGCAGCCAGGAAAAAGAAACTTTCATTTAACGTTAATAACCAGGAATAAGGAATTCCCAAACGGACAATAATTTAGCTGGTCTGTGATTTTGGACCATACAGCTTTCAGCCTTAATGCCCAAAATCACAGACCAGCACACATTAACTCATTCGCGGCCAGATACGGCTGGCAGCAAATGAGTTAATAAAATTTAAGACACATATATGACAAAACATGTTACGTCCATCCCTCCCAATCCAGTAATGATTTCAACACAGCAAACGTCTCTTCAAAATGCTTCAAATCTGTTACAAAATCACAATCGAAATTCCAACACAACATGAATGCTGCGAAAGACACAAAAAAGTAACCACAGGAGGTACAAGTCCATTCAAACATTCAGTAATAAATCTGGTTTGAATACAAGGTATTCCACACGACGATGCTCAAATGTACAATGTTCTGATTTTTGTAATGGAAATTCCAATCCCCGTAAAATCTCTCCCAGCATTTCATACGTTTGCTCCTCCTCTTTTTGTTGTGCTGCGAGATGTCAGCCTGGGAAGGAAAGAAGCCTGATGTCTCGCAGCAAAGCAAAAAGAATACGTGCAAATATGAAGCTTGGCGAGACACGCTCTCAGACAAGCAAGTATGCAAAGCTGATTGACACACATTATAACATGCATGCCTTAAAAAAAAAAAAACCACAAATTCCTTCCACCCTCAGGCAAAACAGAAGAGATCCAAATATTACATTTAGCTTCTTACCTAACCCTCTGGCTGTTAACCCCTTCTCTGCTGAGAAAAAAAGTGAACATAATCCAACTGCAAGAGACATAGCGACTGCGGAGGCTCACGAGGATCTATGCCTCTTGCGGAGACCAATTTGTATCCATGTTTCTTGAACGGTGTTGGCTTTTGGTCCTTGAATGAACCAAGATTTCAGAAACAAGCATGTACGTACAACGACAGGGAAGGGGTCAATTGCACGTTTTGTCAAATCGCCTCGGCACAGAGTGCTACTGACAGCCAAAGGATTAAAAGTGTGCCCAGTAGACTGAATTCCTCCAACCCAATAGTAAAATAAACTCAGTGTGCGCTTCATCATCATCATCATCAGTCCCTTGCCCGAACTGGGCGTTGGGGGGACTGAAAGGCAGCAGCAACAGACAGTGCTCTCCACTGAGTTCTATTTTGGGCGGTGGCAAGCAAGTCTGGCATCTCGAGTTCGGTCCATTCTTTTATGTTTGCGACCCAACTCTTTCTCTGACGACCTCGCCGACGACTTCCTTCGAGAGTGCCTTGGAGGATAGTCTTGGACAAGGTGTTGTGTCGGGTCACGTGGCCAAACCAAGCAAGCTTGCGCAGTTTCACGGTTGCCAGAAGGGGTTCATGTGGGCCCACCAGGGAAGTGACGATGCTCCGTACATATTCGTTGGTCTTGTGCTCGCGGTACGAGATGCGGAGCAACTTCCTCAGGCACTTGTTCTCAAAGGCCTGGATTTTCTTTTCTGAGTCTGCAAGCAGTGTCCAAGTCTCACAGCCGTAGAGTAGAATAGACACTACGAGGGACTTGTAAAGCCTGTACTTGATGGTGAAGCTGATGGAGTTACTTCGCCATATCCTGTCCAGCCTGGCCATTGCGGATGTTGCTGTACCTATCCTGATACGGATCTCTGCTATGCAACTACCGTCTTTGGACAGGGTGGCTCCCAAGTACTTGAAGCTATTGACCTCTTCTAGCTTCTGGCCGTTCATGTGAATGTTGCTGCTGCTGTCGCTTGTGGTGTTGATCATCACTTTGCTTTTATCCGTACTGATCTCCATGCCAGTGTGCGCTTAACTTTCTGTAAAACAATGTTTCAATGCAGTTTGGCCCAAGACAGTTAACAAAACACAGACTAACCTTGCTCTCACACACTAGCCAAAATTAAATATTCAAATGTGGTTGTGAGATGCTACAAAAGTGGATTTTTAAAAGAGACAAACAATGAACAAAATCTGAAAATGTACAACTGTGGCTCAGAATGGCAATATCGAACTTATATTAATTGTTGAAATGTATGTACACTCCTCCTCGGATGAAACTGAAAAACAAGCAAAGCTTCATATCATTCTCACTGAAAAAAAACCCATACATATTACACTTGCTGGTCTGCGGATTTGGACTAAATAGCCATTAGCTTTAAGGTAAAAAATAACAGATCAGCATGCATGCGGAAAGAAAAGCCTTTTTTTTTTTAGCAAAAGAAGAAGCTACCAAAACAAAAATACCTAATCCACCGACCTTAGACAAGCAGTATAAAGCAAAGTTTGGATATGGAGTTTTCTTGACGCAAAAACACTCCATATGCTCTTGCAATCATTAACAGGTGCAACGCCTTAGACTTAAACCTTAATAACCTTTCAGGATTTACAAGAGGTCGATCAATTCCAGCAAGAGGTACAGACTCTCATAAGCTCCTGCTGCTGCATGACCTCATGAGAATCTACGCCTCTCGCGCCTTTTAACTGAACGGCATTTTTCAAAAAACTAAATGATACCCGGCAACTGCAGCCAGTTCCAAACAATAATGGTGTGCGATCTGCAATTTTGGACAGACTAGAGTCCGTATGGTAAAAAATCACAGACTAGCATACATTTCTACAAATTTTAGACACACACCTGCTGTGATTCTACCACAATGTTCTTGGCAATGTCACAAGTACTGCAGAAAAAGTACAAAGCCGGCAAAGGATAAAATTAAACTGAATGCCCTAAAGTCAGTCTCAAACTGCTAACAAGTCTATATACACTGAGGTGGGTTTCAAACATGAAACAAAAACAATAACTGAACAGGGCGAGCACGATGTGGAAATCTGTCGACAGACCATTTTGAGAAGGAATTGACACCTTTGTGGAAGCAGTCACCGGTACTGGGGCTTCACCCGCAAAGTGGCAAGGAACTTTCACTGATGGTGGAAACACAAAAGATTTAACTCATTCAGCCCAACGGCTGTATTTCCCAAATTTTGGAGGCGTCATCTAATTAGGTTGTCCCAGTCGCCCACACGCAGGCGGAATACTAGGCCAAATGTGCTAAAAATTGCACAAATTTGATCATCACTTTCACTACATAAACATCATTTTTTGTTTCTGATTTTAATATGAAAATGAAGATAAAATATTTTCCCGCCGCGGATTTCCGAGACAAAGGACACACACTAAAAATAACCTCATGATGAAAGTAGAGTTGTTTGCCGATCTGCCGATATAATTTTTGTATCAATATTTCCTGAAATTCTGGTCAAAATACGACAATGAAAACCTTTTTTGACTTCAAGTGATCGTATCTGCCTTATTTTTCATCCGTTTTTGACCAGTAAACGCGGGTATTAAAGCTCAATTTACGCTCTTTCCAATGATACGAAAATCAGCACGATAGCTTTTCTGTAGGAATTTCGCCATGCGATCCAAGTGGGGCAACCCTACACCGCCTGTGGCGACTAGCTAGCGGCAAAGTAAACTCGCGAGCCTAGCGATGACTCGGACTCGGCAGATACAAATTTCGTCTCCTACGAATCTCTTCGACCATATATCTCGGTGAGTAATGCTTAAATTATATGTTTTGATTAGTAATGTGAGTTTTGTGATTTTTAAAATATATTATCATTATGAATAGATGTGTGGAAACAACAGCCGACTATATTGTTGCTCTAGCAAACCTACGTTAGGATAATGTGGTCAGCTGATCGATGTTTTCTGAAGTGGCTTTTCCGACTTACAGTGTTAAATAATGCATATTTAATGGTTATTAGTGTTAACAAGAGTTTCAAAAGGCCATCATTTTTTTTTGTAAGTCTAGATGGTACAGCTAAAGCACAAAATCTAAACAAAATATGAGGCAGGTGCGAGTGGCCGAAAACCGGAAGTGGCTTCTCGGAGATTTTTTTCCGATCAACGGCGATTCACTCTTTGCTATTTTGCTTTGCTATTTTGACGATGTTGGTGCTGACTGTGATATAACTGATCAGAATTGTATAGGATAACTTTGTAAAATGGTTTATATTTGGCATACTTACACAGTAACAGTGCTGTAGGTTACACGGCACAGTATACTGTTCAACTTTAAGAATTTAAGATGTAATTTAGTTAGACAAGAGTTTGTTTATGTATAGACAAATCACTGTTGTTAATAGTAGTGGCACTGACAGTAATGTCAATAAGAATAATTCATGTTTATATAAAGTTCACAACAAGTTCAGGCTGTGATCATGTGATAATATAAATAATGTTTTATTAATTAGACTATGAGTATGACTATGGAAGGCTGAAATTCTCAGGGTGCTTTTTTCTTTATTTTTCTTCTTCTTCGAACACTCTTTACTTTCTTTAATTCCAGAGGATGAGACATATCATCTGCTGATGAAGCATGTTTCTGCAGAAGGTAGAGGCTGCCGGTGCAAGTTACCAAGCATGCAGTGCACCAACCGCCTCGTTTTGCAACTTGGGTCTTCTTCGGGTCACCACTGGCAAGACTTGAGAGAGAATTTACAGTTTTGCACAGCAAGCACTAAACATGAAACTTGGTAAGGATCTTCCTACACTTAACCATGAAGAAATCAGCCTGCGGAAGAAGCTACACAGTGTCAGAGTGGCAAGCTTTTCTGTCATAATCATCATAAGAAAATTCCAGGAGACTCAAAAAAAAAGGAACGGATTCAGAAGTGCAGTTTTCTGTGATAACATTTTTGCAATTTATTGCCAAACAGATTTTAGTTTTTCCTTTATGCTACTTCATTATTTTTGTAAACATAGTTTTCTTTGTAATCAAAAGATTGTTATGTTAGGCAACTCGTCTGATCTCAATCGGGTTATGGCTAGGAATGCAAACAGAATTTCGTTTTGCATAGACATGAAACTTTTTTTTAGATGTGTGTGCTGACTGTGAGCTAGTGACTGTTGCCTTGTCATAATTTAATATATTTGCATTTGAAATTTTCAGTTTCTGGTCTTGATTTTTTGTTTTGATGTGATGATTATATTACTAAATTCTATATCAGATTTTCATATTTCACTTTTTTTCAGTGTGCTTTCAAAATGACACATTTCAGATATTGCAATTGCATTGTACAGTATTATTTTGTGCATTTTTTCACCGAGATCTTGAGTATTCATTTTACATGTGGGCATGAGATTCGCGCGAATCCACACGCAAGGTAATGATTTTGAAATTTAGCGTAACCTTTTATTCATAATTATTATTTGCTCATTTAAGATTGTTAAGATTTTATTATTCATCTAAATCATTATTTGCATGCAGTTTTGCACTAGCCAGATTCTGACCTTTATTTTGATATGTGAACCATATTGTTCTTGAGATCTGCAGATTTTACTGAAACATGCTTTCAGTTTTTGTATTTTTCTAATATCATTTTTTTAAAAATATAAATTATTCAGCTAAACCATTACTTGCATTGCATTTTTAAGATTCTGGCCTTTCTTTTGATATGTGAACCATTTCTGTGTGTCCAATAGTTCTCGAGATATAAAGATTTGACTTGCACAGTGTTACACTCTGTTCATTTTTGTACTGTTGCAAACTGGCATGGTTTAGATACTTTCAACCTTTATAATAGACATATTATTAGCCTTGAGTATACCCAAAAAAATAGGCATGCATAGTGCAGTATCTTATGTGAATTTCCAGGCTAATATTTACATTAGACGATGAATGGTGGAGACCTCAAAGTGGCCGTTCACGCAGTTTAACAAGGAAAAATGTGACTCGCAAGAGCACATTCAGGTTCACGTTATTCATACATTATTGTGGAGAAGGAGGTTCAGTTAGTATTATATTCATCTAAGTAGTAGTCTGCACTGTTTAAACACTGTAAGCAGTGTTGGCTGACAAAACTGTGTTATTGCTGAGGCATCAAACATGGACTTACATTTGACCCGAAACGACAGAATGACACAATTTTCAAATCGCTATAACTCAGAAACCGTTTAAGATATCCCCACAAAATTTTGCATGCAAGCTCATCTTGATGTTTACTTTCAGAAAACTTTAAAAATTGTATTGTCTTTTGAATCTAAAAAAATTACTGGGACAACCTAATCTAATGACTATGCACCAGTTGCAGGAGTTGGATCAACCATGATATTAATCTGGCACTACCCTTGAATTATCATGGTCAACCCATCTTCTGCTGTAGTGCGTCAGGGCTGAATGGGTTAACCATTTTTGGACTGTCAGTAGTGATATCTTCAGTTAACCCTTTGGCTATCAGCAGTTATCTGTTGATGCGATTCCTACCGGAATCACCAGAACAAGAAGCACTAATGACAGCCAAACAGTTAACATAACCCAATTTAGCCCTTACACACAACAGGAGATAGAGCTACCTAGATAGTTCAAGCGTGGTGCCGCAGGAACCTAACAAATACAAAAATATGGAATCTAGACACAATCTATGAGCGCCCACAAAAACCCATGAGAAACTGCTAAGTTTGGATGTCTAGCATTTCAAATGTACACCACTGTCACATTGATATCAAAGAGGCGAGACACAACTGATGTAAAAAATAAAATAACTGATGATCAAGTCTGATTAAGGACCTTGTTAACACCAATTCTGGGGCCTCGTTTTCACCGGTTTCAGCTAGTTGAGACTGGTTTCAGCTTGATTGCACTGGTTTACGACTCCTCCTCATCCTCAAAGCCTGTGTCTGAGCCGCCAAGGGAGGCAAACTTGTTGGTGTCAGCCCAGTCCTGCAAGAAACAATGACATATTTTGTGACTTTCAACCCTCTTGCTGTCAGTGGCACTTTTTGTCAAGGTGATTCCTGCAGGAATCACCTGACAAAAAGTGCCACTGACAGCCAATGAGTCAATTCATTCACTCAATGACTTTTAAAAATGATACAGGCAAATGTGACAGATGGCTCAGCCATGATACCTTAAACAATATGCCTATTAGCTTGGCAGCAACTGTGGTGTCTCAAAATTATATTATCAACATGCTGTTTATTGACAACCCATTGAGCCCCAACACCCTACAGCAGGAGATGGATTGACCACAATTCAAGGATAGTGCCAGATTAGCTTGGCACCATAGGCGCCATGCTAATCTGGCACTACCCTTGAATTATCATGGTCAATCCATCTCCTGCAACTGGTACATGGTTGTTAGGTACACGGTCGTTTAGCGACACCTCCAAAATTTGCGAAATGCATCCGTGGGGTTAAATGGGTTAATTAAAGCCTCGACACATCACAAAAGGTACCCAGTGACTGTGATCAGTCAAGGGTAGTGCCAGAAGCTATTACAGCACTATCCTTCTGTTGTCAAAGCGGAGCTGGCATGCAGCCCTCAAGAGTACAGCTCCCAAACCTGGCGTCTTTGGCCTTCAGGTTGAACGTATGAAGGAGCACTACAGCAAGTGATAACTTTAACCCATTACATCCGGAGGCTGGTTTTTAAAAATTGGCGTATTATCCTATAAAGGCTACATTACAGATTAGGTGATAGATCAACCATTTTAGTTTAAGGGTTGAACTATCAGTCAAAATTTATTTCAAGCAATGGGTGTATCAGGATGCAAAGGGTTCACTGCAGTATGTCTACAGCAGGGTTCCCAGGTAAGTTGGATTGGGCCTCAAAAGGACCTTAAAAGCACCTTTTTTCTTATTTTTTGGGTGCACTTTTCATTTTTTGTGTGTCAAAGATTTATATATATATATATATATATATATATATATTATTATTATTACTCCCTACTTCACACGACCAGTCACTTTAGCGCAAACCGTACCATGTGACCGTGATATAAAAACACCTGTAGCGAAAATTGGCGGACATTTTGTAGACCTCTCGATGACGCATCTTGGATGCCAGTTTTGTTCTATAAAAGATCATCAAACGTTCTAAGTACTAAGTTACTTAGTGTTGTTCAAAACAACAAGCACACTCAGTACTGGAGACGGCAACGTCATGACATATTTTAAATTACGTCTAAGTCTATTATGTATAAATGTATATTCCTTTGACGTCAGTCATGTCTGGCGTTATCCAGGTCGCAAGATGTCTTGATTTCTTTTACGAAAATAGTGGAGGAATGAAAACAAATATGTTATTGGTCGGAGGGATTCGCTGCACGGACCCTTGTAGGCCTTCGGGAGATCAAATGAATCATTGTACCCCTCAGGCCTTCAGGGTACAATGATTCCTTTGACCACCCTCAGGCCTACAAAGGTCAGTGTAGCGAACCCCTTCGACCAATAACTTTTTTTTTTCTTTAATATCTCTCATTAATCAGGTGTAAACATGGATTCCTTTTCTCTCTTATTTAATACTATGTACCATGGTCACTGAACTGAAGAAAGGTTATATAGATTTTTCAACATACATTGATCAAACTTTACTGGAAAAATACATTGTAATTAATTTATTCACCATCAAGAGTAGTATTTCCAGTGGCACTGTTTTTAGCTTTCTTGTGTTACGCTGTATAGCTTTCTTGTGTTACGCTGTAGACACCAAGCATCAAGAGCTACGTGGCCGCATAGTTAATATCAACTCTGCACAGTTCGGGGCAACACGCCGCCCACAGACCACTAACTTGCGAATATACGGAGCGCGGAGCTCATCGTTTACGCGTTTAAATTCCATGCTCTGATCTAATCATCTATAGTTATGCTTTTCAAACATCAAGACAGTTATGTTTAGTCTGAGTTTTAATATCAGCCAGCCCAGAGCCCACTGTCTAGCATCGTGTTTGAAAAGCACCATGATAGACAGCCATGGCTCTGAGCTCTTATTTCAACAAGTTCAGTCAGGTCAGAGGTCCAAGTGTCAATCTTTATGCTTTGCATTTTTCAAGCATCAAAATTGACAGCTGTAACTCTGTGCTCTTCTTCTGCATCAGGTCAGTCCGTAACTTTTTAGGTTATTGTAAGGAAGGACAAGCTTGACAAAGCTCACAAGAAGTGAAGGCATTGATATACACAGTTCACTTTCAGCTTTCTGAAATTCAACTTGTATTACATATTCACAACCATATCAGAGCTCCAGCTGTCAATCTTGATTCTTTTCAAGCAACAACACTGACAGCTGAAACTGTGCTCTCCAAGTCCAAGGCACAGCCCAACTCTTCTTCTGCATAAGGTCAGTTTTCCATTTTTTGCAGGTGTGACAAGCTTGATGCAGGGATTCGGTAGAAAGCAAGCTGTAGGACCAGTTAAAGAACCTGCCTAATCAAATTTCTTTAACTCATCTTCCGGTTTGCACAGTTGCTTTTCACTGCGAGATGCTTACTCCAGCTTGTCTTTTGAGGTCAGTCGCAGTGTGTCAGACCGATCCACAAGGAGAGATCTCTGCTCTTGCGCCTGTAAACTGAGACGATCTGCATCCACCACCAGCAGCCTGGCATCATCCTGATTTATTTTTGTTGCTGCTGTTGTTGAGGCTCTCATCAAACAACAGGACATATCCTGTGCTTGCAGACTGCTTGACGGCTGCATAAACTTCCTCAACCATCAACATGATGAATGAAAGCGGCTCGGCTCGCGAGATTACACCGGAAGGATAAAATCACGCACCTCGCGAGAACGCGCGTGATTTGGTAAACGTTTTCGGTAAGGCCAAGATGGCGGCCAGTTTGTCTGTTTGCGTCTTCGGAATCGAATACGATGTTTTTCGAAGTTGGTCAATCAAGCTTTGATTTTGAAAATATGCCGATAAAAGCACATAAAAGGTCTATTTTCTTTGCAAAAGCACTCCTGGCTGATCTGAAAGGACCATAATGGCATTTAAAAGGACTTAAAAGGCCTTTTCTGAGAAAATCATTTGGAAAGCACTTAAAAGGAACCTACAAACCCTGTACAGTCAAAGCTGGACAAGCAAGTCACTGTCAGCATTATGCAGGCTAAAGCCGGAAACAAGTTCTTATTTTCTCACCTTGGCAGGCCCCTGGTCCAGTTTTGGCATATCTTCTATGGACTTGGGCAGTGGTTTTTCTCGTGGATGCCTGTGGAAAAATGACAAAATACCAGGGCCATTGTCACAAATAAGCCGATGTTAACAGTACCCAGGGCTGAATGCACAAGTGGGATGCATGCTGTGGAACCCAAAACAAGTGCAGGGCTTGGAACAGCCTAATTTCCTTTGGTGAAGTCACCGCTGATCATCCCAGCATCAAAATAATCAGCGGCAATCAATGAGACTTCTAAATCATCCACTTACAGAGTGTTTCTCAGAAAGCTATGGTCCTCGGGCCCATGACGATTGCCGCCATTGTGGGTCTGAAGACTTTTTGCTACTGGGGTTGAGAGCTAAATCATAGATTGGCGAAATAATGCAGGAACAACATGGACCGGCTGCAGAAACATGACTTGTTTAAAATTTTCAAATTGCCGGAATTCCCAACAAAGGGGAACTTTTAACCCTTGCTGTCAGTAACGCACGTCAAGGTGATTTATGTAAAAAAAAAAAAATCACTTCAACAATATGCGCTCACAACAGCAAAGGTGTCACAATCTAATTTGTGACAGCCATCTTTCAGGCCCTCGCGCTGGGACCATACGGCGTTGAGGCGCGTCCCCTGGGTGGTGGATAGGGGGTCCCTCGTGAGAGGGGTGCACCGAATGAAATAAGGTGCCGTGAACCAACATGGTCTAAGGGAAGGTGACCCCGACAGAAAACCCCTGGTCCTCCTAGTAAGGGGGTTGGGCGTGGGGGTAGCTTCCCCACCCTGCAAAAAAGGAAATAGCTACAAAAACGCCGACGAAAAGATTAACAGTAATTCCTTTCCTGGAGGAGGAAGGTTCTTCTACTAGAAGACTTATGACGTCCTGTGGTGAAAGCCGGAAGTCTTCGGAAGCCACAGGACCGAGCCGCCTCTCTCTATCCAGGGATACAACCATGGGCACATGGAACGTCAAGACCATGTACCAGAGCAGCAAGGCCGCCCAGATAGCAGCGGAAATGCAAAAGTACAACCTTTCCCTGCTAGGCATCAGTGAAGCCAGATGGACGCAGTCTGGCCAGAAAAGGCTGTTAAGTGGGGAGATGATTCTGTATTCAGGTCATGAAGAGGAGAATGCCCCCCATACAGAAGGAGTAGCACTCATGCTGTCACCAGTGGCACAGAGAGCGCTGATGGGCTGGGAACCTCTTGGGCCAAGAATTATAACAGCAGCCTTTAGAACCAAGAAAAAGCTCAAGCTGAACGTCATCCAGTGTTATGCGCCCACCAATGACAGTGACGAGGAAGAGAAACAAGAGTTCTACGACCGACTCCAGAGTGCCGTGGACAAATGTGCGGAGCGAGACATCACCATCGTCATGGGCGATTTTAATGCCAAAATAGGGGAGGACAACACCGGATACGAAGAGGTGATGGGGAGACAGGGACTAGGCTCGGAGATGAGTGAGAACGGGGAGAGGTTTGTAGACTTTTGTGCTCTAAACCGACTTGTCATTGGAGGCAGCATCTTCCCACACAGAAGAATACACAAAGCAACTTGGGTCTCACCTGACCATACAACAGAGAACCAAATAGACCATATCTGCATTAGCAAGAAATTTAGAAGATCCCTTCAAGATGTTCGAGTGAGGAGGGGAGCAGATGTCGCCTCAGACCACCATCTGCTTACCTTAAGAATGAAGCTCAAGCTAAAGAAAAGCCGCACAGAGACAACAAGAAGACAGCGCTATAATGTAGGCCTCCTGAGAGAAACTGGAGTTAGAGAAGAGTTCAAACTGGTGCTGTCCAACCGGTTTCAAGCGCTACAGGAGCTAGTAAAAGAAGAGGAGGCGGTCACCACAGAGCAGCAGTGGAAGGCAGTTAGAGAGGCGCTGAACTCAACCTGCAAAGACACTGTAGGGTTCAGGAAACACCACCACAAGGACTGGCTGTCGGCACAGACCTTGAAGAAGATAGAAGCGAGGAAGCAGAAGAAAGCAGCGGTCAACAACAGTCGCACGAGAGCAGCCAAAGTAAGGGCACAGGGGGAATACTCGGAAGCCAACCGCGAGGTGAAGAGGAGTATCAGGGCAGACAAGAGGGCCTACACAGACAGCCTGGCAGCAGAGGCAGAAAAGGCAGCAGGCAGCGGCAACATGAAACAGCTCTACGACATTACCAGAAGATTGTCGGGTAAGTATGGCCATACAGAAAGACCAGTAAAAGACAAAGAAGGCAAGCCTATTGCAGACAGAGCAGACCAACTCGACAGATGGGCCGAGTATTTTGAAGAGTTACTGAACAGACCTAGCCCACCCGACCCCCCCGACATCCAGCCGGCAGAGACCGACCTACCCATCAGCTGTGACAGACCCAGCCGGGAAGAGATCAGAAAAGCAGTGGCATTTTTGAAGAATGGCAAAGCAGCAGGGCCAGATGGCATCCCAGCGGAGTCTCTGAAAGCAGACCTAGAGACAACAGCTGAGATGCTGTACCCACTGTTTGGAAAGATCTGGGAAGAGGAGGTGATGCCAGCTGACTGGAAGGAGGGGTACCTAATCAAGCTTCCCAAGAAAGGCGACCTCAGCAAGTGTTCCAACTACAGAGGAATCACCTTGCTGTCAGTACCAGGAAAGGTCTTCAACAGGATCATCCTAGAGAGAATGAAGAGCTCCGTTGACCCCCAGCTGAGAGACCAGCAAGCAGGATTCAGGAAGAACCGATCATGTACAGACCAGATCGCCACTCTCCGCATCATCGTGGAACAGTCTCTGGAGTGGAGCTCCCCGTTGTACGTCAACTTTGTGGATTATGAGAAAGCATTTGACAGCGTGGACCGAGAGACTCTGTGGAAACTCCTACGACACTACGGTGTACCCACAAAGCTCGTCCGCCTGATCAAGAGCAGCTATGATGGCATGACATGTCGCGTGATCCACGAAGGGCAGTTCACCAGAGAGCTCCAGGTCAGAACTGGTGTCAGGCAGGGGTGTCTGCTGTCTCCGTTCCTCTTCCTACTGGCCATAGACTGGGTTATGAAGATGACCACAGAGCACAGACGAAGTGGAATACAGTGGACACTGTGGACACAGCTTGACGACCTCGATTTTGCAGACGACTTGGCATTACTGTCCCACACTCATCAACAAATGCAGGACAAGACCACGAGGCTTGCTGACATCTCGTCCCAAGTGGGCCTCACCATTCACAAACAGAAAACAAAGACAATGAGGCTGAACGCAACCAGGGAAGAACCAGTCTTGCTTGCTGGCACCCCGTTGGAGGAGGTGGAGTCCTTCACCTATCTCGGGAGCATCATAGACAAAAAAGGCGGCACTGATGCAGATGTCAGAGCACGAATCGGTAAAGCCAGAGCAGCCTTTCTCCAGTTGAAAAAATTCATTTTTCTCTAAAAGGTATTTTTTCGAAAAATACTTACCGATGACATGACTTTATGGAAATGTCTACTTCTAGCTCAATTTTAGCCTACTTACCCGTTGTGTGCCCACACAACCCGGGAGGCACTCGGGGAACCCCCCTAGAGGGGCCGAGAGTTGTCTCCCGTTTCCCGCCTTACCGGCTCCGGTCACGAGACCGGCCAGTTTTTTCTGATACTTCGCTCGAAAGCGGCAAGCGGGGCAGGAGGGAGGGTCCTCCGAGTCATGTCATCGGTAAGTATTTTTCGAAAAAATACCTTTTAGAGAAAAATGAATTTGTTTCCTCAAAAACATTACCGATGACATGACTTTATGGAAGAATTGCGATGAGGAGGAGGGTGCCGCGCAACTCTTAATGGTAAACAGCGCCGTCCTCCCAGTCGCAACCTCCAGACAATTTTAGCGAAGTGCATAGATAGGCGCCGGTGGCGCCGGGAGGGAGTGTTGCGCCGCGGCGATGTCCCTCACTAGTGCGAGATTCTCTCTTTGGCCTGCCAGGTCCCTGAGGTAGAAGCGGGCGAATACAGATTCAGTCTGCCAGCCCACGGCTGCCACGATGTCCTTGACAGCGCAGTTTCGGTCAAATGCGAGGCTCGTGGCCATGGCTCGTACCTCATGTGCGCGAACGAATGTGCAGCCTCTTCGCTCCCTGCGGGGAGATATCTTGATACGCGGAGCGTATAACCCAGCGGAGCCAGGACGAGATCGTCTGGGCTGTTATGTCATTCCTGCTGGGTCTCAGAGGTAGGAAGAGGCGCGAACGCCCTCTGCGGAAGGCTTTAGATCGTCGCAGATAAACTCTAAGGGCGCGCACGGGATCCTGTTGCCTGGTCTCCTGATACAGAGGGTTGGTTCTTAGCGGCCGTAAGGTGATAACCTGAGGTGCCGTCAGAGGAGACCTGTTCTTGGCCAGGAAGGCAGGGTCAGTGAGGAGTTGAACAGACCCATCCGCTCGGAACTGTAGGCAGGTAGGCCGCGCCGAGAGTGCGTGTAGCTCACTCACCCGAGAGGCGGTAGCAAGGGCCAGCAGGAAGCACGTCTTCGTGTCACATCTGCGAAACGGGCCCAGGTAAGGGTTCAAATCTGTCAGAATTTAACCACGTTAGCACCCAGGGCAGGTCCCAGCGGGGAAGGAGTGAGCGGTGTGTTGGGCGCTGGATGCCGAAGTGACCCATAAGGTCGGCTAAGTCTTTGCAGGCGCCCGGGTCTGGGTGTCCAAGGTGTCGATAAGTGTCAGCGATCATGGACAGGTAACCCCTCACGGTGATGGGGGCCAGGCCTAAGTCTCGAAAGAGCCAGAGGAAGAAGTCCGCCCGCTGAGGATTAGTCAGTTCCGTGGGTGACAGGCCGTGCTCAGAGCACCAGGAACACAGGACTCGCCACTTTCCCTCGTAGACTCGGATGGTGGAAGGTCTGCGGGCCGAAGCGATCGCCTCCACTGCTGCACCCGAGTAGCCTCTAGCTCCGAGGGCTTGCCGCACAACCTCCAGGCGTGAAGGAGGAGCCGCTCCGGGCAGGGGTGGAACAGCGGCTGACGCGGTTGCTTGAGCATGGTGCATGGGGCGGGAAGCAGCAGGGGCGGGTCCGTGGCGAGGCTGAGAAGGTCGGTGGTCCAGGAGCGGTTCCAGGCGAACGGCGCAACTAACAGCAGGACCGCCGAGCAGCCCCGCAGCTTGAGAAGGACTTTGGGTACGAGAACCGTCGGGGGGAAGGTGTAAGCCACCAGGCCGTCCCAGGGAATGGAGAGTGCATCGACCGCCCAGGCAAGTGGATCGGGAATCGGGGAGACGAAGAGCGGCAGCTGATGGTTCCACCTCGTGGCGAACAAGTTGACCTGGGGAGTCTCCCACCGGGAACAGATCATCCGAAAGATGTCCTGCCGAAGGGTCCATTCCGTGTGCAGGAGCTGGCCGCGGCGAGACAGCGAGTCGGCTAAGACATTCAGGTGTCCGGGGATGTGTCGGGCTCGAATGGTAATACCCCGGTCCTCGCACCAACGCAACATCCGGTAGAGGGGCCTACAAAGGTCGGGAGCGAGTGCCACCTTGTTTCTGGATGTAAGCCACCATAGTCGTGTTGTCCGAGAGGACGAGTAGCTCCTGGTGTCTGAGGAGATCCTCCCAGAACTGCAGGGCTTGCCACACAGCCTGCATCTCCAGCCAATTGATGTGAGTGTGCGCTAAGTCCGCGGGCCAGGGCCCCGAAGTCGAGAGGAACCGAGGAAGGAGATGGGCGCCCCACCCAGTGAGGCTGGCGTCGACACAAAGCGAGGTCTGGGGTGGAGGGGCGGCCAGGGGAACTCCCGACGCTAGCCACGAGTGGTCGGTCCACCGACGAAGATGAGGCAGCAGCATCTGGGGCACCGGAACCAACGTCGTTAAGTCGCTTGACGACGGGCGCCAATGGAGTAGGAGATGCAGCTGGATCGGCCGGGAGTAGAGACGACCTAGGGGGATAAGGTCCGCTGCGGCGTTCAGCAGGCCCAAGCTGGAGCCAGACTCTGGCGGGGGCCACGTCCTGTCGTGCTAACTGACCGGCTAGGTCCGCAATCTTCTGGATCCGGGGGGCTGGGAGGCGCACCGTGTTGAGGTCGGTCGCAAATTCCATGCCCAGGTGCACGAAGCGGCGGGACAGCGAGAGATCCGACTTGCCGTCGTTCACTAGGAAGCCCAAGTGTGCCAGAAGCAGTAGCAGCGCATCCCTGTCCGACGCGAGCGAGGTCTCTGACTGGTTGCGTAGGAGGAGGTCGTCTAGGTAATTCGACGTCGGACTGGAGGAGGACTGTCGGGCCTTGGCGACTACGGCGTCCATCAGCCGGGTGAACACCCAGGGGCTGAGGTTGAGACTGAACGGGAGCGCGCGAAACTGGTATACCACGCCGTCGATCGCAAAGCGGAGGAACTTCCTGGAGGCCTGGTGCATCGGGACATGCAGGTACGCATCTGAAAGGTCCAGGCTGACTGCGAAGTCCAGAGGCTGGACCGCGGCTTTCAGGGCTCGTGCAGTCTCCATCCGGAAGGAGGGGGCCGTAATGTACTTGTTCAGGGCCGAGAGATCGATCACCGGTCGCCATCTCCCTCCAGGCTTCGGAACGACGAACAAGCGGCTGTAGAAGGCTGGGGAGTAGGGGACGCGTACCACCTCCGTGGCGGCTTTCCTCAGGAGGGAGGAGACCTCTCCCCGAAGAGCGGAGGCCTTCAACGGGTCGCTGGGGATCTCGGTCCAAAGGGGGGAGCGACGCAAAGGAGGCGGGCTGCGAAAGGCGATCCGGAGGTCGGCCGAGACGGTGTCGCAAATCCAGGGGTCGTCGGGAAAGAGTGTGAGCCAATTTCCGCTGAAAAAGGCTAGCCTCCCACCGACCGGAGACCCCGAAGTGGTCGGTGGGGCCAAGGCTGGGGGGCAGTCAGGTAGCCCGCCCGCGACCCGGTCGCCGGGCGGGACGGGGCCAGGCAGGGACACAGGCCCTGGAGGGTCTAGGACGGCCAAGGCGGGGGCCTGCTCAGGGCCGAAGCAGGGCTGACGCAGCAGCGGGTCTAACCGACCGCGAGGCGCGACCCCTAGCCTGTCGGGAGGACGGAAAGCGGCGGGGAGGAGGAGCACTCACAGGCCAGCGGTCGGGGTTGGAGGCTCGAACGGATGACCAGGTGTCGCCGAAAAGCAGGGGGCCACCCAGCGGAGCACGACGAAGCTGCGCACGCAGGTCAGGTGGTATCCCTCGGCAGGCAAGCAAAAGTGCGTCTCGACGCATCAGGGCACAGTTGGCGGAGGCAGCCATAGCATTAACGGATGAGTGGTAGGCGGCTCGGTTGGCGACTTCCGCTGAGACGAGTAAATCCCCAAGGAGAGGTGTGATAGAAGGCTGCCAAGCATCTTCCACACGACGAACCAGGGCTTGAGTGAGCAGCTCCAGGAACCCAGCGCAGGCTAAGGTGTTCCGCACCAGAGACGCAGTCAATCCAGGCCACGAGGAAAGGAACGGCGAAGGAGGGCGGAGCCGCCAGCTTGCGACACGGCCGGGGGGGTCGATCGCAGGAAGAGGGATGGAGAAAGCCTGGGAATGACCGGCATACCAATCCCGCCGGAAGGCGATGTCCAGGCCAGCCGGCCAGCGACGATCGGAGAAGAACACCGGCTCTTGAGACGCGGGAAGTTGCAGGAGCGCTGAGAAGACATCTCGCAGCTCCTTAAATCCAGGCGGCTGGGGAAGCGACTTGAACCTCTTCACCTGACGCTCGGCATCCACAAGGCCGAGACCTTCCTCTTCAGGGGGGGGAGAGGCTGGGCAGGAGTCCGCTGGCAGAGTGGCCGCGATGATCCTGGCGGTTTCATCCAAGGCTAGGAGGGTCTCCGCCCGGGACGACGACGGAAGGGACGAGGGGACATCATCACCGACGTCGGAGGGCGAAAGGGAGCGAGCATCCTCCTCCAACAGGGCTGAGACGGAGTCTTCGGGCAGCACGCTGAGGGCTTCTTCGTCCAGGGGGTGGCGAGAAGGCGGGTGAGGCACCAAGGAAGGTCGAAGCTTGGGCGCGGGCGCATCTCGAACCTCACGGGAAGCCCGGGCACGAGCCGGCAGCGACGACGGAGGCGGGGATCGCCGAGGCGACCGCGGGAAGGAGCGAGGAGGGGTCCTGTCCGGTGCGTGGCTTCTTCTGGGTGAAGTACGGCGGACAACCGAAGAGGAGTGCCGATCACGGGAAGAAGGTCGACGATGGCGGTGACGCGGCGAACGCATCGAACTGCGAAGGCGAGCGCGACCGAGCGCGCGACGAGGAGTGGCGGGGGGAGCGGCGACGCTCCCGGCGGGGGGAACGATCCTTCCGGCGGCGCTCGCGGGCGAGCGCGAGTGTCTAGCACTGACGGTGGAACGGGAAAGGTCGGGGGCGCGACTGTGTCGCGTAGGTTGAGGCTGACGTCTCTCCTGGCCGGACTCAGTGAGAAGGGCTCTATGCCGGTGTACAGATCCTCCGGAAGGATCAGCGGGCTTATCGTGGAGAGAGAGAGGAGCAAGGCCAGTCAACGTGGGACGGCTCGTGGCGAACTGCTGCAGGCCGGGCTCAGTGAGGCGGGCGCTTTGCCGGCAAACAGACCCTCCGGAAGGGTCAGCGGGCGTGGCAGCAGTGGCAGTCCTCTGGTCAGCGAACAACGCAGAGTCCCGACGATCAATCCGTTCCGAGAGGCCGAGGCGAGGAAGAGCGGTCGTTACCACAGGGGCGACGTCAACAGGAGTGGGACGAGAGATAGCAGACGGAGGTCGCTCTCGCCGGTAAAAAACTCCAGAGGTCAGACCAACGGAACTCCGGCTAGGTCGCACAGACATCGCAGAGATGGTCGAGGCGCAGCCCGAGCAGGGGAGGCAGACCGCATGGTCGTCCGTCGGCCACTTGAAGTCGCCGCATTGAGCGCAGGTAAGCATTTGGTTCCTGCAACAGACAAAGAGCACAAGGTCGCAAAGGCGGACAAGGGAGCCTAGCCCCACACCAAGGTACTCCAAGCGCCGTGACCACCGGCGCGTAAATAGTGGCTACAGTCTCCCAGAGCTAAAGGGCCTTTAAGGTAGACGAACGGCGTGTGGGTGCCCGAAGGCCCTACGAGAACAGAAACCCTAGTCTACAAGGCAACGTCTTCTCGTAACAGTGAAATACCAAAGGAGAGAAGGCGACGTCCCTCGAGGAGACTCATAAAAAAGGTCGTGCAAGGCGCCGAAGCGTAAGCTCAACAACTGGCGCCCACGTAGTAGCAAAGCCGAAAGGAAAGCCCAACGGTAGCCGGCTCTCGGCCCGAGGGCCGGCTGTGGGAAACTACCGCTACCTTACCTCCGAGACGAATCGGGAACAGGGGGAAGGGTAGTCATACACCTCCACAGCGTAGAGGAGAGCAGCAGAACGACGCCAGCAGAGGCAGGGCACATGAAGAGGCAACGAGCGTAGGCAAGAGAAGGACCGGTCGAAGCGGCGCGAGCGCAAGGCCAGACACGTCTTCTCTGTACGAGCGAAGTAGCAAAACTGGCCGGTCTCGTGACCGGAGCCGGTAAGGCGGGAAACGGGAGACAACTCTCGGCCCCTCTAGGGGGGTTCCCCGAGTGCCTCCCGGGTTGTGTGGGCACACAACGGGTAAGTAGGCTAAAATTGAGCTAGAAGTAGACATTTCCATAAAGTCATGTCATCGGTAATGTTTTTGAGGAAACAAAGTGTGGAGTTCCAGAGAGCTGTCACAACACACCAAAGTCCGGATTTTCAACTCCAATGTAAAAGCAGTTCTCCTATATGGAGCAGAGACATGGAGATTGACAAAAACCACCGTCAACAGAGTACAGACCTTCATGAACAGTTGCCTTAGAAGAATTTTGAAAATCCACTGGCCAGAGAAGATCAGCAACGTCAGACTCTGGGAGAGAACAGAGCAGATAACAGCAGAGAATGAAATTGGGCGAAGAAGATGGGGATGGATCGGTCACAGTCTGAGAAAGCCAGCTTCCAGTATCACTAGGCAGGCATTGTCATGGAACCCCCAGGGAAAGAGGAAAAGAGGTAGGCCGAGAAACTCCTGGCGTCGAGACCTCCAAGCAGACATCAAGAGACTGGGAACCACCTGGAGTAGAATCGAAGGAGAAGCACAGGACAGGAGTTGCTGGAGGTCTCTCGTCGACGGCCTATACCCGGGTAGGGGTGACAGGCGTAAGTAAGTAAGTAAGTAATCTTTCAGGCACAAGATTTTAACAAGAGTGGCAAAGCCATCAAGGCTCACATGCACCCCCCCCCCCCCACACACACACACACAATACTAGATCATGTCCCAGACTGCTTATGTGGATTTGAAGGTTTCCAAGTATCAGTCATAGATCTTGACAACATGACAAATCTTGACAACATGACCATAATAACATACAACATGACAGAAGAAGTGAAAAGTTGTCTGACCTATGAGAGAGGTCACTCAGACTATTATGTTTAGGTCTCCCTACAAACTATCCTGCACCAGCAAAATTTAAATATTTTTCACACATCTGTCAACTTACCATGACCCTTGACCGTTGCGACGTGTTGACTAAATTAGTATACATAGCTACATCAGCTACCTTTATTCCAAATTTAATTTGAAAAGTTTGAATAAATGTTGATAATATATACAAATTTATCAAAAATTGGCATTTTACACATCTGCCGATCTCTTGTGACCCTTGACCTTTTCGAGGTGTCATCCAAATTAGTATGCATAGATTGGTCCTAGCATCAGGTATCTCTGTACCAAGTCTGGGTTTGAAGTTGTGAATAGTATTTGAGAAAAAAAATCTTTTGTCCAAATATGGCTATTTTGGACCCATTTCCTGATCTTTTGTGACCCTTGACCTTTCCGAATGGTCAACCAAATTAATATGCATAGAAAGGTCTTACCACCAGGTATCCCTGTACCAAATTTGGGTTTGAAATTGTGAATAGTATTTGAAAAAAACTAAATTTTGTCCAAATAATGCTATTTTTAATATGTCCTCATTCCCCTGTGACCTTGACCTTTACGAGAGGTCACTCAGGTTGGTAAGTTTAGAAAGGTTTTGCCACAAAGCATCCTTGGGCCAAATTTAAAGACTGTGCCTTGAATAGTCTGAGAAAATGCCAATGTTAAAGATTACCACGGACGATTGATTGATTGTACATTGCTTAACGTCCCGACAGCAACAAGGCTTTCTCAGGACGTGCCTGCACTGCTTGTGAAAAAATAAAAAAGAAACAGAACATTGAATGTATGTCGCCAGCCGGTCAAATACGTTAAATAAACCTAACACATGGGGCCTAAATAAAGCTAAGACCATTTAGCAACACACATCCAATATCAAGAGCTACAGGCAGTGCAGACAGTAGGGAGAGTTTTAAAAAGGCAA
Organism: Semisulcospira habei; assembly: GCA_036245525.1. Taxonomy (NCBI): domain Eukaryota; kingdom Metazoa; phylum Mollusca; class Gastropoda; family Semisulcospiridae; genus Semisulcospira; species Semisulcospira habei. The sequence goes on from BTPG01000001.1 coordinate 282,702,390, forward strand.
ATACAGGTGAATGGGCAAAGGGTAGACAGAAACACATGCCCCAGAATAGAGAGAAAAACCCACCCTGTGGGGCTGACCAGGGTGACCTTGGGAACTAAAAAATACCTAACCCCACCCAAGTCCCCCAGGGCAGACCCGGACGACAGCGGATGGACGGTTGACCACTGGCCCAGAACATACTCACTTTTGCTTCACAAGTGAGCCAATAATTATCACGCTTTTAAAACAAAATTGTGAATTTTTAATAACACAACCTATATCATATATAGACAGTCGCATCAATATACAACTTAACCCACTGATCATGCACAGCAGAACCTATTTTGTGCAGCCATTCTTTTTTGCAGAAAAGTGATGAGAAAAAAATAAAATTCTACTTTTCCTACATTATTAATGTGACCATTGACCTTTTTGAGGGGTCATCAAAATTAGCATGCATACAAAGGTCTTACAATGAGGTATTTCTGTACGTTTGGGATTGAAGATGTAAATTGTATTGAAAAAACATTTTGTTTCAAGATATAGATTTTTGTGGCCTATTTTCTGATCTCTTGTGACCCATGACCTTTCAGAGGGGTCATCCAAATTACCATGAGGTATCTCTGCACCAAGCTTGGGTCTGAAGATTTGAATAGTATTTGAGAAAAACCATCTCTTGTCAAAATATGGCTATTTTTTACCCATTTCCTGATCTCTTGTGACCCTTGACCCTAGTATGCATAGAAAGGTCTTACCAACAAATCTCTCTGTACCACGTTTGGAAAACAGAAAATAGAGGCTGAAAACCCTTTAAGTTAGAAACATGAAGTTTGGGTTTGAACTTGTGAATAGTTTTTTTTTTAATTATCAAAATATGGCTATCTTTTTTACCTATTTCCCATAACCTTGACCTTTGAGAGCAGTCAATGAAATTGGTATGTTAACAAAGTTTTTGCCACAAAGCATCCTTGGGCCAAGTGAGAAGACTGTGGCTTAAATAATCTCCGAGAAAATGCCAATGGTAAAGTTTCTTAACGGACGACGGAGTATGAACGACCACTGGCTCAGAACATACTCACTTTTGCTTCACACGTGAGTCAAAGAACTCTTGTAGGGTCCCAAAAAAATCACCTGTCACAAGATCCTCATTTCGGTGACTAAAGGCGATTGCTCAAAACAGTACTGTCAACTATACTGATAGCTTCCTGCATAGGTGGATGAACCCCTAGACAGTCCACTGTACATATATTTTTTTCGAAAATCGTTGATTCAATGACCAAAAAGCAATCATTTAACTCTTTCGAGATGTGCCGCATCCGCGCCTTTACGCTGCGAATCCGGATGGGGCACGCCTCGAAAGAATTAAGTTGGTTGGTTGTACATTGCTTAACGTCCCGACAGCAACAAGACTTTCTCAGGACGTGCCTGCACTGCTTGTGAAAAAAACAACTAAACACAATATTGAATGTATGTCGCCAGCCAGTCTAATACGCTAAACAAACCTAAGACCATTAATTAGCAACACACATCCAATATCAAGAGCTACAGGGAACACAGACAGTAGGGAGAGTTTAAAAAAGGAAAATACAGGTGAATGGACCAAGGGTAGACAGAAACACATGCCACAGAATAGAAGGGAAAACCCACCCTGTGGGGCTGACCAGGGTGACCTTGGGAACTAAAAAGTAGTTAACCCCACCCAAGTCCCCCAGGGCAGACCCGGGTGGGTGACAAAAGAGTTAAGGAACATGGATGCACATTGGTCTGAGAAAGAGACCTAGATCTGCGGGGGCTCATGAGGATCTATGCCTGTTGCAGCTGGATTGTGTTTTCTTATTTTCGGCAGTCAAGGGGTTAATGTACACACTGGCATGCTGCTTACAATGTCAGACAGTTTGACAGCAAACACTCTGTGCTTTAAAACACCATGCTTAAAAGTGAAATTGGACAGTTCCAAGCCCTGAATAAAACCTCCAGGTAACTGTTTTCTTTCTCAAAGAATGATGATGAACAAAAAACACAAACACAACACGGCACAACACAATGCATGAACTGTAAACAACTGCAACAAATGGAAGGTTGACTGATTTCGAACACATTCAGCGACAGTGATGCATCTTACTCAGTTACAGAATTAAAGCCTCAGTGGTCGACCACAGGGCACAAACACAATGCTGGGGATCACAATGCAATCACGCCGACAGCTAGGATTTGGCGGATGCGTTAGCACTGTGTATGCCTTCATACGCCGATGCAGCAACGAGACAAATAAAAAAACTTGCCATTGTCCAAATAATATTAAAAATCAAGTTAACAATAAGCATTTTTAAATGCAGATGAACTGCATACATCAAAATGAAATGAGCTATAGCACCGACAGCCTTTTCCACTGCTTATCCTTAACCTATATCATATCGAGGCTAAAAAGCTTGAAATTTGTACACTGCCATACGCAAGCTACATTATAGTACTAACTTACAGATAAGGATATAGTTCAAGGGTGATGCCAGAATAGCTTGGCGCCTATGGGCGCCAAGCTATTCTGGCATCACCCTTGAACTATCATGGTCGATCTGTGTCCTGCACTGCAATGCAGTCTTCAGAGGACAGCGGCAAAATTTGGGGATTTTGGTGTTGGGGTAGAATGAGTTAATTGTGCGGCGTTTACTGTTTCAAATCGAGCCATTCTGTGTCAAGTGCATTCACGTTCTGAATAACCAGGTCAGCATTTACAAATTTGTGTTGATGATCAGTTCAGAAACCCCTTATCTCCTAGAGTCAGTATTACATATAGTGGTGATTTGACAAGTGCTGATTTCTACCCTTGAACTATTATAGTCAAACTTATTTCACACCCTGGTGTATTCCGAATGATAAGGGTTATATGCAGATGAACTGCATACATCAAAATGAAATGAGCTTTAGCACCGACAGCCTTTCCCACTGCCTAGCCTTACAAGAAGATGCATCACTGCTCAAATCGTATGTGACCAAACCAAACAACAAACCTTTTATGTGCACTTTGCTTTCCATCACGACGATTATTATACCTGTCGTCGTTATAATCATCTGGACGCCCTCGGCCATACCCGCCCTTTGGGTGATCTGAAAAAAGTGCAACCAACCCTTCTTGGTACTGCTTTAGGCCCTTGACCGAGCATAGCAAACGTGCAATAGACAAATATCTTCATAAACCCCCCTGCATCTGCCCGGGCATGTGAAGATCTTTATCTCTTGCAGATGCAGGGGCTCATGAGGATCTATACATCCTGCTGGCTTGCACAGAGTTGCACAACATATTCATGGGTGACATTGTGAAAAACTGAAAGGACTGATTAACGCTCACAGACTATGTCCCATAATCCATGACCAGCAAGAGACATAAATTCTCATGAGCCCCTGCAGATGCAGGGGCTCATGAGAATTTATGTCTCTTGCACAGGCTGCCTGACGCACTGTTCTGTCTAAACAAAAAGGCTGAAATTCAACTTTCTGGGAGTCTGAATCAGGTTCCAGGAGTGAAGACTATAGCAAACACACAGTAAAACTCTCAAATCACATAATGGATTTTTGCTCAGCGAGTGTAAATATGTCATGAAGTTAAAAGAGAGTGCATACATGTACAGCAAAATCGCAAAATGTGTAACCAAAAATAGTTTTTGTCTAGTTTCAATTGCAGCTGAAGAATAGATTCATGAAGCTCAGAGAGGTGGTTGCCTTGTACAGTTCATATTGTGCAAAGCGAGCACCCAAGGGACTATGAAAAAGTGGTTGCCTTAGGCAGTTCGTCTCCTTACACAAGGTCACCTAAATAACAGAAAGACCATGGGACTAACAAGAAAGGCAAAAAACCACTATGGCGCACATGTATGACCTATTTACATGTGTGACCTTTGTGACAATAAGTAAAGGGTTGGCTTCAGCACTAGCAAAAACCATGTTTTCTCAAAATGTAAGCATTTTTCACTCATCTGTCCACCCCCATGACCCTTGACCTTTGCGATGAGTCGACTAAATTAGTATGCATAGAAAGGTCTTATCAGCAGCTACCTTTGTGCCAAATTTGAAATTTGCAAAAATGTTGATAAAACCTAAAATTTTATCAAACATTTGGTATTGTGACCCTCGACCTTTCTGAGGGGTCATCCAAATTAGTATGCATAGATGGGTCTGACCATCAGGTATCTCTGTACCAAACTTGGGTTTGAAGTTGTGAAAAGTACTTGGGAAAAAAACATCTTTTGTCCAAATATGGCTATTTTAGACCTATTTCCTGAGCTCTTGTGACCCTTGACCTTTCCGAGGGCTCATCCAAATTAGTATGCATAGATAGGTCTTACCATCAGGTATCTCTGTAGCAAGTTTGGGTTGGAAGTTGTGAACAGTATTTGAGAAAAGACATCTTTTGTCAAAATATGGCTATTTTGGACCTATTTCCTGAGCTCTTGTGACCTTTCCAAGGGATCAACCAAATTAGTATGCATAGAAAGGTCTTACCATCAGGTATCTTTGTACCAAGTTTGGGTTTGAAGCTGTGATCAGCATTTGAGAAAAAATAAATTATGTCAATATATCACCATTTTTTACCTATTTTCTGATCCCTTGTGACCTTGACATTTGCAAGAGGTCACTCAAATTGGTATGTTTAGAAAGGTCTTGCCACAAAGTATCCTTGGGCCAAGTCTGAAGACTGTGTCTAAAATAGTCTCCGAGGAAATGCTAACGTTAAAGTTTACCACCGACTACGGCGGACGGATGACCGCTGGCCCAAAACATACTCACTTTTGCTTCGCACGCGAGCCAAAAATGGGCAATCTGCTTAGACAGGCGATCAACTTGACAGGTCTGACTGTACAGGAAGCCGCCTTCATGTATTTGACTATACCACTTAAATACCATCTCAAATGTGTAGATATGCAACTCCTTCACACAATAACAAATTTGGACAATTTCCTTGTCAAGAGAACCTTGATCAGATTCTTTAAACAAAATTAATTTTTCTCTAAAATGTATTTTTTAGAAAAATACTTATTGATGACATGACTGTCAGGAAGTAGTCTACTTGCTTACCAATTTTAGCCTAAGACCCAAAGGGTCCCCCCAGGAGGCTCTCGGGGAGTTAACAGGGACGAGAGTAGCCTCCCCTGCCCATCCGGTCGCATGCCACATGGTGCATCCTTTAGCCAGTTGTCTACGGAGCTACCAGCGGCAAGCGGGGAGGAGGGATGGACCTCAGAGTCATGTCATCGGTAAGTATTTTTCATTACCGATGACATGACTGTCAGGAAGAATGACAAAAAGGAGGAGGGTGCCGCACAATCCCTTTAGAAACCTCTCCAGGGACGAAGACGGCCCGTCACTCCTGATCACACACTCCCGACAATTTTAGCGAAGTGCATACCTAAGGCGCCAGGGACGCCTGGAGGGAGTGTTGTGCCGCGGAGATGTCGCCCACCAGGTTGAGGTTGTCGCGCTGTACTGTTAGGTCGCGGAGGTGGCTGTCTCCATCCGGAAGGACGGGGCGGCGATGAACCGGTTCAGGGCGGAGAGATCGATGATCGGCCACCACTTGCCTCCGGGCTTGGGGACTACGAAGAGCCGGCTGTAGAAGGCGGGAGAGTCGTGAAGAGTGACGACCTCCGTAGCAGCTTTCCGGAGGAGGGCGGCGACCTCTCCGCGAAGGGCATTGGCCTTGGGCGGATCTGACGGGATCTCGGTCCACAGGGGGGAGCGACGGAGCGGCGGCGGGGAGCGAAAGGAGATAAGAAGACCGTCCGAGACAATGGAGAGGATCCAAGGGTCATCCAGAAAAAAGGAACGCCAAGCGTCGCCGTGCAGGGCGAGCCTCCTGCCAACAGGCGAACCCGAAGCAGTCGGCGGGGACGGAGGCGGGAAGTAGTCAGAGGGCCCTGCCACGCCCAGGGCGGCGGGCGGGCTTGGGCCAGGACTGGGCAGCAGGGCGGGCAGGACGAGCGCGGCCAGGGCCGGGCGCGCGAGAAGAGGGGCGGGGACGGGCAGCAGAGGCAGAGGGAGGGGCCCCAGTGGAGGGTCTGACGAACCGCAGTGCGCGACGTACGGCCTTGCGGGCTGGCGGAAAGCGAGACAAGTTGGCGCTGGGCCAACTGTCCTTGTTAGCTTCCTTCAGGGACTGCCAGGAAGGGCCGAACAGGAGCGGAGCGCCGACAGGAGCCCGGCGGAGCTGCGCCTTCAAGTCGGGGGGAAGACCGGGGCAGGCCTGGAGCACCACATCACGCCGCATCAGGTCACAGTTGGCGGCAGCTGCCATGGCGTTGACGGACGAATGGTAGGCCGCCACTGCCAAGGCGTGTAGATCCGACAGCAGGGGAGGAAGGGAGGGAAGCCAGGCCGCCTCGATACGGTTGATGAAGGCTTGGGTGAGGAGCTCTAAAAACCCCGAACAGGAGAGGGAGTTTCGGACGAGGGAGGCGGTACGTTCTAAGCCGCGAGGCAAGACACGCTTGAGCTGGGAAGAGCCGCCTGCGAGCACCAGCGCAGGCGGATCCACCGGAGGCAGAGGGCACGAGAAGGATTGCGAGTGGCCAGCGTACCAGGACTGCCGAAAGGCGATGTCGACACTGGAGGGCCAGCGGCGGTCGGAGAAGAAGTCCGTGTCGGAAGCGGAGTCTCGCCGGAGGTGAGCCGAAAGAGCGTCATCTAGGTCGCGGAAGGCAGGCGGCTGGGGAAGAGACTTGAACTTCTTGACCTGACGAACAGCGTCCACAAAGGCGGCTGCTTTCCTCTTGAGGGGAGGGCGGGCAAGCATCCGCGGGAAAGCAAGCCGCGATGAGACGGGTGGCGTCGTTCAAGGTGCGAAGCGTCTCGCCACGAGGAGTGGACAGGGCAGCAGGAGACGCCGGGTCATCCACCGGAGAGGGCGAACGGCTGCCGGAACCAAGAAAGGCCGAAACGGATTCCTCCGGAAGCAAGCTTAAGGTCTCCACGCCGATGGCGGGCGGAAGCGGCGGCCGCGGGGAAGACCGACGAATACAGGGAGGCAAACTGGGCCGCGGAGGCGGCGGAGGGGGAGCCGGGGGGACTAAGCTGACCACGCCGCGGGAGAGATGGAGGCGAAGGGCGCCGAGAACGAGGAAAATGCCGGTCCCGAGGAGAACGACTGCGCCGAGAACGAGCGTGAGGACGACGAATGCCGGGGGCTACGTTTCCTATCCACGCGACGAGGGCTATGACGTCGGTCCACGGAGCGGCGCCTGGAGGATCGGTGACGGTCCATCCTGTCCCGAGGAGGAGGAAAAGGCGACAACGGTCACGGTGCCCGGGGCTCAAGGGGGGGGCACGTAGCCGGCTTGGCGACTCGCCGGAGGAGTCAGCGGGCTTAGGTGGGGCCGAAAGGCCGACGCGTGTGCTAACAGGCGACAAAGGTCGCGATGCCCGGGGCTCAAGGAGGGGGGCACGGAGCCGGCTTCGCGACTCGCCGGAGGAGTCAGCGGGCTTAGGAGGGGGGGGGCCACAAGGCCAACGCGTCTACTAACAGGCGACAAAGGTCGCGGTGCCCGGGGCTCATGGAGGGGGGCACATAGCCGGCTTGCCGACTCGCCGGAGTCTTACAGTCTTACCAGGAAAACGAGGCGGGCGTTTCTCCATGTCCGAGGAGGGGAGCTTGACCAAGTCCCGGCGTGCCGTAGCAGGTCGCTCGTGCCGGTAGAACTTCCAAAGCTCAGACCAACAAACCTCCGGCCACGAAGAGCAGACAGCACAGATGAGGTCCGAGGAGCAGCCCGAACACGGTAGACACACTGCGTGCCGGTCACTAGGCCACTGAAAGTCGCCACATTGGGGACAGGTGCGCACTTGATAACTGCAACACAAACCCAAACATGAGAGGCGACCGGCGGCGGGAAACTAACCCGCCAACGAACTCTCGAAAATAGGTAACCGAGTGAAGCTTACCACGAAACGCGGAAGTAAAACCAAAATATGTCGAGTCGAGACCGGCGTCCGGCCCAGCCGGGCGAGACGTAGGAAGCGGCCGAGACGTTACCTTTCCATGGCGGAGCGCCGAAGTACAAACCACCGTGAGCGACGGGAGAGGAGAAGGCCCCAGGCCCAGCAGGCTGCAAGAGGCACAGGCGAGGCTAGCAAAGAAGGAGGTCACGCCAGAGGCAGAAGAAGGCAGGTCGGTAAAGGACGGTCGCACCGTACACAGTCTTCTAGGAGGGTCCGTAGGCTCAAAACGCGTGCGTACGCTAACAGCGAAGTAGACAACTGGCTAAAGGATGCACCACGTGGCACGTGACCGGATGGGCAGGGGAGGCTACTCTCGTCCCTGTTAGGGATCCCCGAGAGCCTTCAGGGGGGACCCTTTGGGTCTTAGGCTAAAATTGGTAAGCAAGTAGACTATTTCCTGACAGTCATGTCATCGGTAATGTTTTTGAGGAAACAAATACCCACCATCTTGATGATCGTAATCTCTCCTCCCCCCCTCTGGCCGGTCAGTAGGTGAGCCCCTATTCGGGGGATGGGCAGGCTGAAACGCAAATTGTGAAAAATTTAAAACAAATGAAAACAGACTATGTCCCATTATACATGGCCAGCAAGAGACAAAAATTCTCATGAGCCCCTGCAGATGCAGGGGCTCATGAGAATTTAATTCTCTTGCAGATGGATTGATTGATTGATTGTACATTGCTTAACGTCCCGACAGCAACAAGGCTTTCTCAGGACGTGCCTGCACTGCTTGTGAAAAAAAAAATAAACAGAACATTGAATGTATGTCGCCAGCCGGTCAAATACGTTAAATAAACCTAACACATGGGGCCTAAATAAAGCTAAGACCATTTAGCAACGCACATCCAATATCAAGAGCTACAGGCAGTGCAGACAGTAAGAAGAGTTTTAAAAAGGCAAATACAGGTGAATGGACAAAGGGTAGACAGAAACACATGCCCCAGAATAGAGAGAAAAACCCACCCTGTGGGGCTGACCAGGGTGACCCTGGGAACTAAAAAATACCTAACCCCACCCAAGTCCCCCAGGGCAGACCCGGGTGGGGGTCTTGCAGATGGAACAGGCTAGCTGAAGAACTGTTTTGCCTGAACCAAAAAGCAGAAATTCAGCTTTCGGGGATTCTGAAAAAGCTAAATCAGTTTTGAGGACTGCCAACTGTCATGAGTACCCTTGCCTGCATGCGCAAGGGTGTAAACGTTTCGCTGTCGTGATGACTTTCGTTACAATGATTCCAGCAGGTATCACCTTGACAATGATCACTACCAACAGCCAAATCGTTAAGTGGCTTACCACCTAAGTCATTTTTAAAACAAGAAAGGCAAATCCCTCATGGCTCACGTGTATGACTGATCCACACGTGACAATAAAGGGATGGCTGATGCACCAACAAAATCCATGTTTTCTCAAAATTTAATAAGTTTTTACATGTCTGTCAAACCCCCGTGACCCTTGACCTTTGCGATGAGTTAACTGAATTGGTATACATAGGATCATCAGCTACCTTTGTGCCAAACTTGATTGAAAAGTTACAAAAATGTTGATCTCTCTCTCTTGGCTTGACTTCGCGAATGAAGATTTTATAGGAGTTGCCCACGACGTCTGCAGGCTTGTTCGTGGCTGCGGAGGCCAATCCGAGACAGGCAGGTTCGACCGCGGTGGCTGCAGGGGAAGGTATGGCCAGGGTTCTGAGCTGCGGCAGCTCTGTTTTTTCTCCTGAGCCGCTTGTCCTTAACTCTTACCAGTTCGCTCTATTTGAGGCCAGTGAACAAAATGACTTTTACCCTCACACATGACCAAGAAAAAAAGCTGCTGAAAGCTCTTCTAGTGGTCAAAAGTTGGCTTATTATACATCATATTAAAGTGCATTGAGTCAGCTTTCAGTCAGGGTAAGTAAAAAGTCTGTACTTAACGTAGTTTAGAAGTTGTTGTTTATTTAGCGACGAAGAAAAAATGGTGTCCGGTTTCCATAAACAGTTTTCACGAAAGTCACTAAGAAGAAATTTTTTTTGTTTCTTGCCCCTTTGTTTAAAATGTGAATCCAGTGTGTGGACAAATCATTTCTACACATTTTTGTGAAGTTTCAAGAAAATGTGTTTGAATTTCTAAGAGTTACGCAACATAATCTACACCGGTCAAGGGCAGGAAAAAGTGGGCGTGTCAACACCTGGCATGACTGAGACAACAAACATGTGCTTCTCTGAAAATCTCTGACTTGCTGAAAATATCACTGAGGCAATACACAGCAAGTAATAAAACTTGTTTATGTACTTCATAAAGTTTCACGATTCTGAACCAGACAATAGGTAAACAAAGACTCACATGGATAGCACATGGTCAAACCAAAACAGAAAGTGTCACAATGACCTGCGATGGTTTTCTTTCATTTTTTTCCAATCGCTGGTGCTAGAATCATTTTCAGTGGCCTGGTTGCTGGAAGATTCCCCTTCAGGGAGATACTCTTCACTTTTGGACTCAGATGAACTCATTTTGACGGAATATTCGCAGAGAGAAATCGCAAGCAGTGAAAATAGCGCAGTAGGGAAAGCAAGATGGCGGACGTAGTGACTCGATCGATAACAAAGGTCATGAACAAACTCAAAATTAATATTTTTTCATTCTATCATATGAAAGTGACTTTCTAATGTCAATAAGTTATGACAATAATACTGAGAGTAAAAATTAATTGGTTTTAATTCAGTAAACACGATGGAATTTTCCATGGGCGTGGCTTCGTATGTATACATACGATGGCCAAGGGAGCGAACTGGTAAGAGTTAAGGCTAGCTCTGTGAGAGTCCTCAAAGGAGACAGCTGCCTTGTAAATGGTGGAGCGCCAGGTGTCACGGTCCGCAGCAAGCGAAGACCACTGCTGGTGGTCGATTTGGCAGGCACTAAGTGACTTCTTGAGACAGTCTTTGTATCTCTTCTTTGGTGCCCCTCTGTCACGGTGTCCAGTAGGAAGCTCGCCGAACAGGGTGATCTTTGGTAGGCGATGATCCTCCATCCTGGAGACATGCCCCGCCCAGCGGAGCTGTGTCCGCAGCAGCAAAGCCTCGATGCTCACAGTTTCAGCCTGTTCAAGGACCTCGACGTTGGTGACATAGTCACTCCAGTGAATGCCCAGGATGGTACGCAGGCAGCGCTGGTGGAAGCGTTTGAGGAGTCGTAGTTGGCTGCGGTAGAGGGCCCAGGACTCGGAACCATACAGCAGGGTGGTGAGGACCACAGCTCTGTACACGCTGATCTTGGTGCCTGTTTTCAGCTGTTGATTGTGCCACACCCGCTTGAAAAGTCGCCCGAAAGCGCTGTTCGCTTTTGCCAGCCTGCTGTCAAGCTCCTTGTCCAGCTTGGCGTCCGACGTGATAATGCAGCCAAGGTAAGTAAACTGGTGCACTGACTTTAGTTCAGACTCGCCAATGGTGATGTGAGGAGGGCGATACACTGTCTTGGGTGCCGGCTGATGGAGGACCTCTGTCTTTTTCAGACTGACCTCGAGTCCAAAGAGCTGGGCAGCATCTGCGAAGCAAGACGTGATGCGCTGCAGGGCTCTCTCTGTGTGTGCAACGAGGGCAGCATCATCAGCACAAAAATGTTGATAACAATTCTATCAAAAATTGGCATTTTATCACATTTGCCAACCTCTTGTGACCCTCGACCCTTTCCAATGGGTCATCTAAATTAGTATGCATAGATCGGTCTTACCATCAGGTATCTCTGTACCAAGTTGGTTTGAAGTTTAATATAATTGAGAAAAAAAAAAAACATTTCTTGTCCAAATATGCCTATTTTTTACCTATTTCCTGAGTTCTTGTGACCCTTGACCTTTCCGAGGGCTCATCCAAATTAGTATGCATAGATAGGTCTTACCATCAGGTATCTCTGTAGCAAGTTTGGGTTTGAAGTTGTGAATAGTGTTTGAGAAAAAACATCTTTTGTCAAAATATGGCTATTTTGGACCTATTTCTGAGTTTTTGTAACCCTTGACCTTTCCGATGGATCAACCAAATTAGTATGTATAAAAAGGTCTCACCATCAGGTATCTTTGTACCAAGTTTGGGTTTGAAGTTGTGAATAGTATTTGAGAAAGGATAAATTATGTCAAAATATAGCTATTTTTTATATATTTCCTGATCCCCTGTTACCTTGACCTTTGTGAGAGGTCACTGAAATTGGTATGTTTAAAAAGGTCTTGACACAAAATATCCTTGGGCCAAGTTTGAAGAATGTAGCTTGAATATTCTCCGAGAAAATGCTAACGTTAAAGTTTACCATGGACGACCGCAAACGAACGATGGCAGATGGACGACCACTGGCCCAGAACATACTCACTTTTGCTTCGCACATAAGCCAAAAATCCAGTTGGCAAGAATACTTAACCCTTACACTGCTGAGAAAAAGTGAATATGATCCAAATGCAAATGGAACGTGATCAAGTGACAAAGATCTTCACGAGCCCCTGAAGTTAGGGGGGCGCATGAAGGTCTATGCTTCTTACCGACACCACTTCCGTGTCCCTTTTCATAGACAGCTGAAGCTCTTTGGCACTGATTTAACAAAGATTCAGAGATGCATCATGAGCGGTTGGAAGACATACCTGCTGCTTTGGCATGTCAGACACAGAAGCCCGAGGTCGAGCCCAGGCATTTTCCTTAGGGGGCGGGGCAGGAACCATTTTCACATCATCCTGTTTTGGGGGTGCAGGCCGGGAGTCAGAATGGGAGTCATCTGAATGTCTCGAAGTTTCACTGTTTTGCCGACTCGGGCCTAAAATATTCAAGCATTACAGACCTTAAATACCTGCTTCTATTAAACAGATTCTGCAATGTATCTTTCCGCTTAACATGCTGTGGCAGAATCAGGAAACACCATTCTATTCTTCTATTCTAAAACAAGTGTCCAAACAACCCAGCAACCCATATGCAGCAACGCATGCCTGACAGCAGAACATGTTTTGAGCAATCACCCTTTTCCTTACAAGAAAATAGCAGTCTTAAAAGAAGGATGCTCTCTCAAGAGATGTCTTAAAGGCCCACTATCGCCATAACTGTTGAAAGATACACTTCTGTAACAGATGGTTACAAAACGCTATACACAAGTCTAGTTATGGTGCATTTAAACACAGAAGAATCCAGTTCAGCACAAGTCAATTTTATATCAAATAACCTGACAATGATTCCACTCCGTTCTATAAGCACGATATCAGTACGAGTAACAGCTAAATATAGACTGACACGCTAACGGCAGCGCAGAATAAAGTGTGATTACGCGTGTGCTTGTGCTGGGTATACAAACTGCTGTTAAAGTTCATTGCGTGTGTAGACAAATCATAAACACAAATGGTGCTGAAATGTGTCTTCAAATTTCCGCGTAATGACTTCAATGCACATACAGTGTTAATTCATTAACCCTCATCATTCAGAATACACCAGTGTATGAAATAAGTTTGACTAAAAAAGTTCAAGGGTAGTGCCTGAATAGCTTGACGCCTCTAGCCATTGGTCTATATCCTTAGCTGCAAGTACTATAATGTAGCTTGCATATAGCAGTGTACAAATTTCAAGCTTTTAGCCTCAGTATGATATGGGTTAAAGGCCCCACACTTAGGTGGCTAGGATAGTCACTCAAAACAGGTTCAGCTGTATGTGTGAGGCCCAAGGTGAATGTTTTTGGTTTTTTTCATTTGTCAAGCAAAATGGATATGAAGAAAGGTGGCACATGGCATGCAAAATTGTAATTTTTTCCTTGAAAGCATTGTTCAAAAAACTGTTTGACCTATTATTCTAAAATTTGGCACATAAAACAAAGACAGCATAATGAATGTTCACACCAAGTTTAATCATCCTAGCTCATATAATTCATAAGTTATGCCATAATCACTGAAAAATATGGGTAGCGATTTTGCCCCCTACACCATGACATAATGAGCAGCCTGTTTACCCTCTAAAATGGTTTGAAACGAAGGAAAAGGACTATATTACACAATAAAGCATGATAACTGTCCTTGTGACGCATGGAAATGTCTCTGGTCATGTGTCATATTGTTGCCAAGAAAAGAAATTCATAGCATGACTTGATCAACCTAATGGATCACAGAAACTACTAAAGGTACAAACTAGTCTTATTGTGTTCAGCAACTATTTTTACATCTGCACTGTGTGCAAAATTTCAGTTTGTTATCTTTATCCAAAGCAACATTTTTTCAGGGGGCAAAAATCATCGCTATTCCAAAAAAAAGCATGTTTTCAGAAAATTGACTTCAAAGTTGGAGAAAGGCAAACAGTGTGTCTGTAAGTCAAATTGTTCATTCTAAACACTTGGAATGGTTCCTGTGGAAACTAAGAGAGTCTGTACTGACACTGGAACAGTCTCTAAGCACAGAGAGTTTAGAAGGCTCCAGGATCATACTGCACTCCCTGCTGTCCCCTGCGCCCATCGCGTTCTTCACGGTGAACATCGTCAATCTTCTTGCGACGAGCTCCTGCATGGAGAGTCTTCTCCTAGTGCTGCCAGGTCTTTTGGTGGATAGGGGGAGGCATGTTCAGCATTCCCCAAAAAATAGGAAAGCTGGGTGAAGCCAATGCCTTTCATAGCAGCAGCAGTCACCAGGCGCCAGTTTATGTCGTAGCCAGTGTACACGGTGCCCGTCTTCTGTGATATCATCACTTCACTGATGATGGTGCCACAACCTGTGCACTGCACTTAAAGCTGGCAAGAGGTCCCCATCCTTGCAGATTAGTCTTCAAAACGCTAATACTGAAAAATAAACAGAGAAAAATCCTTTAGTACGATATACATGAAAAGTCACGGTACTTTACCCAATGTCAACAAGTCACACACACAAGTAAGGAGTAATGAGGAAACTTCACTTACCGTTTGCTCACAAGTATCACATTGTACAGGAGAGAAGAGCTGGTTTAAACTTTCCAGGTTGACGTGAATATTCGTTGCCTCAATGGGTGCAGCTTCACCAGTCTCTTTTTCATGATCGTCGTGAAATAAATTCTGAAGTTTCTTGACGGAAGCAACTTCTGCCGATGTCGAAGCCGTCACAGTCACATCGAAAGCCGCACTCACTGCAGCTGCATTCGGTGACTGCTGCTTTTCTGTTTGCTCCTCTTTCTCTTCTTGCTGTACTGGTGCTTGATAGCCCATTTGGTCCCTTTTTTTTTGTCATTTCCGTCACACTACATCGAGTTTCTGGCAAGACTGTCGCACACGGCTTGATAATGACGCCATTTTGAATGATTACAAACACACGTGTTGCCGAGGACGGAAACTGCCGAAGTGCTCTTTGGCAGTGACCACGCGCTGCACCGTGCGCCGCCGGCCAATCAGAAACTTCCATTCAAACGGACGACGGAAGCGCTTATGTTCCTAGGGTTTCGATTGGTTGTAAGCTGCTCTGTTAGGCCTCGGGTTTTCTCTTCGTGTCTCCGTATCGCATTCTTTGTTTCCAAAACAGACCTCAAAAGTAGGCCAGACCGTGACCTTTCCACTCGTACCAAACACATGGGGGTTCTTTCAAAGGGACATACCGTAACCAGGCACTCAAAATTGAGTTTTTGACGGCCACGTTTGTTTTTCATTTTCACTTCCAGCGATCGATACCTCACTAAAACATCCAAAATAGGGGTATAAATCAATAAAATGGACAAAGCCAATCACATGCATGCATAATACAGACATCGTAGGCACCATTTCTGGGTCAAACTGGAAACACATTTTTGAACGATTTTTGACAAAAACTACATGCCGTATGATACCTTAAGTGTGAAAATAAGGTGAATTCCTGCAAGGGATATTTAGAAATTTCACGCTTCCGCATGTATTGTCTGCCAACTTGCACCCAAACATGCCAACTTGCACCCAAACATGATAATTCAATGATAATGCCAGAATAGCTTGGCTCCTGATGGCGCCAACAGACCTGTTTACCACCCCATGAATCAATATGTAATCCTGACTATTGAAACGTGTACTCTGGGTGTGTGTGTGTGTGTGTGTGTGTGTGTGTGTGTGTGTGTAATCACTAATCACAATCAAAAAGCCCACCACGTTGACAACTGAAGTCACAAAACCACACTGTGCAATGAACGAACCCGGGTCCCTTTCCGAGACGCCACGAGGCACTCGTACTTTACATGATAAAAGGCATATTTCTGCAACGCCCGCTTCTTCTTCACAGTGACCTGTCGGTCTCCTGCAGTGGAAACTTCACCATCTTTCATGTCTATCTCCATTTGATTCATCATTTTTGTGAGCATGATGCTTTCTCAACATCTTTGCACAAGTGAACTACACTGCATTCAGTGCGACAAGTGCCCGTGTAGGTGGTTAAAAAAACCACCCATTGAACCAAGATAGTAACAGTGCAGTGATGCTGCGGTCGCACATATCACTGAACACGCCAGACGCCAGTGACTATGCCAAAATAATCACGAAACGACACCGTATCGCGAAAGCGGAATCTGACAGACTTCGAATGCGGAATCTGACTTACTGACGCGGAATAGTGTAATCAGACCTTCAAATGCGGAATTTATTCCACTGAATGTGCAAGGTAAAGAGGTCTGCGCCAAGCTAATCTGGCACTATCCTTCAATTATCATGGTTGATCCATCTCCTGCAATTGGTGCATTGTTAAGTGACACATCAAATGTTGGAGAAATGCAACATTGGGATTAAATCGGTTAAAATCAGCTCTGTGCAAATTGGTCCTGTTCATTGTAAAATAAGTAATTACAATTGTTATTAACAAGAAAATTCAATTTGAAGAAACAAAACAATGTGCTAACTGCAACCCTACCCCATATAAACACACATAAAAGAAAATACTGACCTGCCTGTCCCGCTTTGCTGCTTGAGCCACTAGCCCTTCTCTCACGTCCGCGGCTGCTGTCAGACCGGTCAGAGTCTCGTCTCGGACGACTGTCCGACATTTCCGAATCACGGCGCGGCCTCTGATCCGAGTCCCTTCGAGGCCTGGGTGCATCTCGGGGTCCTCCCCTGTCAGGCCAGAAAATGTACATCTGATTCATCACTCTCTCTATTTTGTGAAAATGGTCACTGTTGCACACGTTCTTGGGCACTGTACTCAATTTAACCCTTTTAGCCCCACGGGTGCATTTCCCAAATTTTGGAAGTGTTACTTAACAACTATGTACCAGTTGCAGGAGGTGGATTTACCATGATAATTCAAGGGCAGTGCCAAATTAACTTGGCGCCTGAAGGTGCCAAGCTAATCTGGCACTACCCTTGAATTATCATGGTCAATCAACCTCCTGATGTAGGGCATTGGGGTTAAATTACACTAAAACTAGTAAAAGGGTTAAACAATCCAGGCCAACACGGTGACTGCCAAGCATGTAAAATGCAAAGAAGTACCCAACAGAGAAAGAAACACACTTAGAAAAGACAGTTACAACACAATTTATTAATATTTCGGGTAAATACCCTTTTTAAAAATAGACAGAGAGATCAGTCGCTACTTATCTTCATGTATCGCAGAAGGAATGTGGCAACTTCATGTATCGCAGAAGGCATAAAGCTAATCTGGCACTACCTTTGAATTAACATGGTTGACCCATTTTCTACAGTAACGTGTCAGGGCTGAATGGGTTAATTATAACCGCTATCATCTCCCAGCTACTACTTTCACTCACGCTCGGTTCTCTTTATTGTCTTCATGCGCCTGTTCTGAAGAGTAGTGAAGGGTGGCGTCCATCTCCTCCATCTTCTTTTCTATGTAGCGCTCCACTTTTGTCGTGTCCACAGGTTTAGCCGAGCCAAAGATAGATGCAGAACGAGACTCCGCCTGTGGAGGTGCTGGCGTGGGCTCCAGTGGTTTGCTGCGAGGCTGGAGGTTGAGTTTAGGCCTCTCCTTGGGGCCATCTGAATGAGAAATAATAATCAGATATGAAAGTGTGTTTTTCAGACCTTCCACAGGGGTGACAGGAAAAAGGTGGGGATGCTTGTAGGGCAAGAAATAATAATGAAACAAAGCAAGTAAGACCTTGTGATTTATGTCTCACCTGTGTAAAACCTGATGCAAAACATAAAGCAGCCCATTTCTTGTATGTTTTCTGATGTCTGATGAAAATGTATTTTTCTCTAAAATGTATTTTTTCGAAAAATACTTCCCGATGGCATTACTAATAGTAGGTACCGGCAGCCAAAATTTTTATCAACACACAGTCATCAGAAAACATGATAGGGTGACAGTGTGTAACAAAACAAACAAAACGCAAAAAAAAGTAAGTGTCTAGCTTGAAAAATAAGGATTTTACAAGCTTTTAAACGTTATTGAAAATCTGTAAATTTCGGCCATTCACAAAGTGCCATTTTCAGGGTCACACCAAAACAAGAGCACTGAGATGATCAGCTTTCTAAATATTGTTTCATAAAGCTGTATATACATACAAGAGCTCCATTTTTTTTCAGGCTTCCCAGGGACTGCTGAATAAAATGACAAGCAAATGAAAATGGCTTTTCATTCTATTTGTGCAACTGTTACAAGACACGCAAAAAACAGCTTGCGGGTCCCATATGTAAACGAGCATAACTCTTGAACTAAACATCCGATTTGAAAACGGTTTGCTGTTTTGAAGACAGAAAGACATGTGGAAAGCTATGCAAATCTTATTTTAACTTACAAAAGACATCATTATTTTTTGTGTGATGTTCAAAATTGCCATTTTGATGAAAACGCAGGATGTTCAGCTGTTCAATAATTAACGTAACTCTGGAATCCAATTCTAAAAATGTTTGGTGCAGTCATTACACACTCTCTAGTTAATATTACAAATAACTATGTCCATCGATGTCCCAAAAACAAAACAAATAAAGAAGCAGGGGCTGTCCTTTTCCAAGTTAACATTATTAGCAATATTGTTCCTTGAACATCGCGTATGCTGTCTTGATGCTGCGTATACTGTCAGTTGACCATACAGATAGTCTGCTGTTCATGGGTTTCAACAGGAACCCAGAGTAGAAGACATACATGGAGTCAATTTCTGCAATATCTTCAGGAACTGGCCATCTGAATGATGATGTATGTGAAGGAAGCCCACATGGTTCCAGGAAAGTGACCGTTGCCTTTATCTCCGACGACACCTCCAGAACTCGCCCCAGATAAAACGTCTGGTCATAAAAGACTGCCACAAACTGGTCAACGGATTCCTCCCTAAATCTGAAGTGTGCAGTACTGCTGTCCCGTTTTCGCTGGTTCCGGGAGTGGTTGTCATCATCCGTGTCTGAAAACAGTCATTTATCTGTGAAAATGAAATCACAATTGTAGAATCACATTGTATTACTATACTATTACTAGAAATAATAAATAATAAATAACTTTTATTATACAGCTGCAGTTAGAGAGTGATACTCAGTGATACTGATAAAAAGAGAAAAGAAAGCATGATTCTCACCAGGACAAGAGGAGGTGTCATCAGAATCACAGTATAGGGACCTCTTGACACTGCGTGTGCTGGAGCTCAGTTGATCTTCACCTGGCTTGTCATCTGGAAGGTTACAGTCTGGCAGGGAGTGTAGGACATCAACCTGGATGTTAACACCAGTGTCATCAGCAGCTGTTGAAAGTACAAAGCACTATCGTGAGATGGGAGGTATACAATTAAAACACCTTGCCATGTTACCTTACACTTTACGGTCAAATAAAAGAAATACTCTTGATAATTTTTCAAATTAACGTTACTATTATACTACGCATTATTATAATAATAGCGTTAAGTTTTTTATCAATAAAAACGGAGCTACAGCACTAGCAACAACAAAATTCTGTCCTACTCACCAACAGCCGAGTTGTCAGCCCCAAGAAACAGCTTCAAGTTGTGCGTGAGCTCAGTCAGGCTGCCAGTCAGCTTCAACAGCTTGCTCTTTGACCCCAGGACAAGCTTATTGTACTGCAGTTCATTTCGAAGAGCTGTTCGAAGACGGACCTTGGAGCGAGTGCCTGCGACAAGCCTGTCTACATCATGTTTTGACAGACAAGGACCACCCTGTTCCCTGACAGCTCTCACAACTGCCATCTTCTTCTGTTCTGTCACCTCCTTTTTGTGCTGTGCTTCCAGACGTCTTGCTTCTTGAATACGCTGCAGCTGTGTGATGGTATCGCACTCTGACTGGCGACTACGGTCACGGAATCGCTGTGCCTTCTTCCCACTTTCTTGAAGAAGCTCCTCTTGCTGCACATGTGAATGGTTGTCAAGCCAGTCCATGGTTTTATTTCTTTTCAAGGAATTCAAGGTGGAGTGGTGATGGACACTAGCATTCCTCCTTTTGAAGACTGAGAAATCTAGATCACCAAAACATTGTTCGCCAAACAGATTGGTCAGGCTGCTGTGTTTAAGTTTTTCTTTTCGCTCTGGATCCTGGACATTGTGGTGCAGCCCCCCAGGCAGGAAGTCCACAAGTTGACGTCTGACCACCTTGAGACATCCCTCACTCAGCTTAACAAGGATTGAAGCAACCAGCGGCCTCTGGTCTTCACTGAAGTTGAAGATGCCTCGTGTCACACCCGTCTCCTTCAGACGGAAGCCTGGAAAGACGGAATGAGCTTGAGGGTCAAGGAGATCATCAGGGTTTTCTATCCATGCTTTGAGACTGCTCTCCATGGATTCGACAAAAGTGTGAAACTGAAGGTACTGCGTGTTGCTGTGAAGCAGCATCCAATAGGGTCCTGTCAGCTTCACATACAGAATCCCCACAGCAATCACCAGGCTGTCAATGTTGTTGTCTTGGCTGTCGAGGCAAACGCTGATGATCTTCCGGTTGGAAGTGGGGACGTGGTGTTGCAAGAAGTCAAGGATGAGAGCCCTCTGGCTGTGTAGCGCTGCTGCAGCCATGAAAAAATTGTTGAAGCGGTTGCTTCGGAAGGATGTCACTGCTGAAGTTATACCATTTTCAGAGCAGAAGGCTTCCCAGTGGGCCTTGCAGCCATTTTTTTCATCCCCTCTTGGACCCAGGACTTCACACGCTGTCCTGATGTACCGGTTGGTCGCAGAATCTGTGCTGTGGTACCTTTGGAACTGCGGGTCTTGATCTCTGCCAAGTTTCCCTAGGGCAGGCTCAGCCTCCTTTAACACTTCTTCACATGCTACACTCAGGCCCAACAGAAAATGTGCATTGCAGTGCAGCACCTCAAGTCCACTGCTAGGCTGGCCAGTCATTTCTTGACGGTATTCACTAAATTTTAACGCAAAACTTTTCATATTCTTGGCTCTGTCAGACATGGTAGAAGTGATGGATGTAACCATGTCCAGGTACACATGTTCCCTTGTCTGCTCATCACTGGCATAGGCATCGGACAAGTCACGCAGCAATGATATGAGCACATCAAGGAGGGACACAGCTGTCTCTTGCACAATAGATGTGAAGCCAGCACTCAACATCTGACCATCTGATGTCACGAACTGATGCCCCATGAACTTGCGATGATCACGGCTTGTTCCATCTGAGTGAAGCGTTGTATTGCTGGCTTCAAGGATGGCAGTGCAGACCTGAACATTCGAAAGAACATGGGCAGCATCTAAAATACGTAGGCACGTTCTCTCAGATGGCAGATCTCTGGGCAGCAAAGTCACATTGCAAAGTTCCTTGCACACAGCCCCAATTACATGTCCAATTTTTGCAGCAGGAATTTCAGCATCTCCAGCAAGTTTCATTACACATTTCCTCACAGCTGATGTGAATTTGTTTGAATTTTCTTCTCTTGTTCTGATGTTAATCTGACTGCTGTCAATTGTGTCACGCAGAACTTCATTTTCTGATTCAATTTTGCCGAGTCTTCCTTGGAGACGTTTGATCTCTGCATGCAATCTTTCAATCGTTTCTTCACAGTTGCCATCTCTGTGCTGCTTGGCAGCTGCCTCCAATGCCTCAAGCGCTCGTTCTCGCCGCATGAGGTTCATGCTCCATGCCTCTCTTGTCATCGTTTTACTGCCGTCTTCTTTTGTTTTCAATTCTGCAGAGAGACACTTTACTTTCTTGTTGGCGTTTGAAAGCTTTGTCTCACAGTTTTCAAGTTGCATGTGCAGGTCTTTCATTGCAGCATTCTTGCAGGTAATGTCCTCGTTAAGAATGGCCAACTTCTCCTCGATGCTGCGCATTTGCTGTTTGCTTGATTCTTTTTCGTCACAAAGGTGCTTAATCTGAGCAGACATCTGTGCCTTGGTGACTTGGAGCTGTTTGATGACCACCTGGTTTGGATCGGGAGATGGCAGAGGGCTTGAAAGGAAGACAGGCTCATTACAAAATGTCTGGATGGCAGATGCTCCTTGGCTGATGTATGAATCTTTCTGCAGGCGCTGGTACTTTGTGTAGATCTCCCGTGGAATGGCAGGATCACAAGTCTGAAAATACAGCATTTTTACATTCAGTGCGAAAGACATCACTAGTTGCAAGATCAGAAGCCAGTATAAGAAATCATCAAAGTGTAATGTCACCAACATGAAAAACTGACGTGTCAAAGTCTTTGAGTGTGTTACTGTAGTGTTGGTGACGTCCAACCTTTATATAGTATTTAACCACTTGTTTTGTTCTCTATGCAACATGTCTTAACTACCAGCATTAATCCTTCTTGAAGCTTATTTCTCAAACCCAAAAATGACTAATCAAATTCTTACCTCCTTTTTTCCTAAAACGGCGAGCCACTTTGACAAGTCTTTCAATGTCTTGTTGAAAGACTGACGGTGTAGTTCCAGCTCCACTACCATTCCCTTTGTCACAGTGCTGAACGAGCTGGTTTGTCTAGCCAAGGCATCCAAGTCCTCCAGGTGGTGTCGTTTAATGCCAAGCTCCTCTAGCTGGACACCCACAAACTGGAGGTCCACCTCTTTTTCAGGGCACAATGTTTCTGCATGTTTGACCGTGCCTTGGAGAAGTCCTCGATACTTTCTCCTAGGATAGTCTTTAAAGCATTCACTTTGTTGAAGAATGTCTTCAAGCTTGACCCAGGAAATTCCAGTTTCTTCTTTGGCATGGAATAACTGCAGGAGGAGTTTGTTGGTGACCTTTTTTGATTGAAGTTTAGGTGGCCTGCCTTTCCCCCCAGCATGGCTAAACACCCGTAAAATGTTTTGATAGCAGTCATCATCTGAAAAAAAAAAAGTGACCATTGTATAGTTTATAGGACTGTCTATTTTTATAGAAAAGTTCAACAATATTTAGAACAAACTCCCACTCACTCCCCCTTCCCATCAGTGTAAGTGTATCAAACTAGTGCTGTACTAACTACTATCATTGCAACTGCAAGTGATGGTTTGCCACTAGGAACGGTTAAAGGTTAGAATAAATTCATCTTCGCCAAAAAATGTGCTAGTTTCTTCTGAAATAATGCTGTGAACACACATTACACCGACTAAAATTGTACTGACAACAACAGGTGTTGATGAAACAGCTCGAGCAGACGACAATGACAAGAACGGTAACTCCAACCGGAAGCATGCCTTCAAATTTTGATCATGATATTTCACTCAATCGTTTACTAAACCTAGCGCATAAAACACTTTATTTTTAATGATTTACTGATCTAAAAAGATAAAAGAATGAAGAATAGCGTTCTTATGTTATCATTTTATTCTACAAGCCAAGGGTAAAAAATACAAACTGACGGGGTCTACTTGGCTTGCTCTCTTCCGTGAAATGTGATGTCTCCACACACCCAACACTCTGAACTTACGGAATTTTTATCGAAATATGTCTAAAATACACTTTAGAAAATCAAT
Organism: Semisulcospira habei; assembly: GCA_036245525.1. Classification (NCBI taxonomy): domain Eukaryota; kingdom Metazoa; phylum Mollusca; class Gastropoda; family Semisulcospiridae; genus Semisulcospira; species Semisulcospira habei. The sequence continues at coordinate 282,726,095 of BTPG01000001.1, forward strand.
CATTGGCAATATTAACCTAATTTTAATCATCCAAAGAGTGTGGAAAGCGAAAACTTACCAAGTTCTTTTGTCAATCGGTCAGGAATGAAGAGAGTCGAAGCGACCGCCATAGCGTGTAGTACGGTGTGCTACACTACTCGAGGGTTGGTTCAAATATCGGCCAACCGAATTCGTTCTATTTATAGGAGCGTGACACAGCCGGTACTCTCGGACGCTGTAGAAAATGCGCTTTCCAATGAACCCACACTCATGCGTCAAATTTTTTACCGAAGAAGGTGATTTTGCAAGTTGAAACTTTCATTTTGAAAACAAAATCATCAATTAAAATAAAAACACGTCTTGGTTATAATCATTAAAAAGCTCGCGATCTCCTCTTTCTAATGATATACGTTAGTGTGCTCTTCTATTTATAGTACGGATTCGATCGTGTAAGAAACGCGAGTGTGTCGTTTTCAGAGCAGCGGCTAGACGGCAGCCGGCGGCGCGCGGACGCTCAAAGTACTCGTTTTTCAAGCTCATTCACAAACTTCATACACCTCATACACATTCAGATTTGTAAGCAAATACAAGAAAACAACTTCCTGAACATGTGGGTATGCATTTTATTGATTTTGATCAACAAACAACATAGATATCAGACATGAAAAATGTGTCACATTTGGGTCTACACTGACCAGCCATATAGACTGCCGGTACCTAGTAATACAGTAGAATCTCCTATGTCAGTCATCCTTCTTGCCAAGAAAAAGTGACTGTAAACAGCATGTGACCGTTCACAGGAGATTTGATGAAAACGGACCTAGGCATACTTGTGAAACTCGGACAGGAGCATATGGATGTGCCATCACCAAAACGTGATCTTTGTCGATCAACCTCTTCACGCTGCTGTGAAGTGTGATACATGTACTAGTGACGCTGATGTTTCATTATTTTCAGTGATGAAAGAAAATAATATTGTGTTCGTGTGTACTAGTAAGGGAAAGAGAATGAGTGACACATGTTGATGTGTGTCTTTGCAGTGTTCTTGTCTTAAACAAATAGGAAAGGAGGTGGCGGAGTAAGGAAGGCGTGGCATTCACACGAGCTGGGGTCAATATTCGGACCCCTTATTGTCCCGATAATTACCAAACAGTTCAAAATGCATTGCACTTTTCCGGTCTGTGTGTTACCTCTTTTTTTCTCAACATATTTTTCCTCCACTAAGCACCTGCATGTGTAGCGTAGAATCGTTAGTACTGACTGCACAGTTTGTGGACAGCGCATAGAAACTGGCAAGTCACTCATTTCAGTACTAACTGACCGCCGCTGATTTCATTTTGATGCTGTGATTTTTTTACTTTTTCGCCGTGGAATTCATAGATCTGCAGAAGAAGTGAATGCTCTGGAGATGTATCAGTCTCCAAAAATTATAAACACAAAGACATACAAGTTGGCACATGTATGCAATAGATTCTCATGAGCCCCTGCAGTCTGCAGGGGCACATGATTCAGAATGTCAGTCCACAGGCAATCTCAGCACTGTTATACAATACACACTGTGCTGTAAGCAGCAGGTGACCGTAAAAATCGGTGACCTTTCATAGGAGGTTCTACTGTACAAGGAAAATTGTTTTTTTCATGAAATGGGTTCACCATCCTTTTGCCTTGACAGGGCAGACCTGCTAGGAGACTGGTCACCCATAAACAAAGAAACTTTATTTCAGAGCAGATTTAAGTATTCAAACATCTGCAGTTTTTAAGTCTCTTCTATTTATAGAAGATATTTTTAGGATGAAACGTGGTGGAACGCATTCAATAGCATGCACATGACATAGCTGACAGGCCTCAAACTCTGACAGTGAAGTAACAAGATAAAACTTGCGTCATGTCCAGTTGCTAACCTCACTGCAGAATGTACTTTTTGCATGAAGCACCGTATGTGTGTGTGTGCATATGTATGTAAAGACGAAAATCTCCAATGTTTGTGTACATGCAAGCTAGGAAAATGAAATGGTTCATTCAGGGGGTGTCTAAGAGAGCCTCCGAACATACTGAAATTGGATGTCTCATTGAAGAGTTAAATAACCAAGAAAGCTGGTTGACCCATATTAGAGTCCGAAATTTTTGTTATATTCACTTGAAATTGTGGATGATGTAGCTAGTTTAGAGAAAGACATTGGGTGTGTTCGTTAGCCAGCTTTGTACCTCTTCCCACTTTTCAACTTTTAAGAGAAAACAAACTCATTGCAGAAAAAAAAATGTCAAAAGTAAAAATTTGTTGTTTTTTTCAGCATGATGTGTTCAAGAAGCCACAGGGTTCTATAGTGCTGGACGGTCAGACCAAGATCTCAAAATCAGCAACAGAGCTGGCGTTTGAGGTATTCTGTTTATATTTCATTGTGCAAAAGGCCATCGGGCTGATGTCTGCCGCCGTTGGCCCGTGCACCATGCACAGGCAAACGCTGGCCGATGTCAGCCCAATGGCCTTTTGTGCATTGGGTTGTTTCTTTCTTGTTTTCATCGTATAGCACAGAACCTGTTTTGAGTGACCACCCTTATGGGGGAATCACCTGTCATATGTTGTAACCACCTAATTGATGGTCTTTAAAGTACCCCGCCGTGAGATGGCCTTAGTCGCCTGCTCGGCGTTAAACCCCAAAAACTAACTAACTCTTTAAAGTACCATTACTCATAAATCTGAAGACACATTTCAGCACCATTTGTGTTTGCTATGACTTGTTGACACACCTAATAAACATTTACAGCAGTTAGGACACACAGCAAAAGTACAAGCGTAATCGCACTTATTTATTCTGCGCAGACGTTAGCGTGACAATCTATTCTTAGCTGTTTCTCCTACTGAGATTGGTGTATTTATAGAACGGAGTGGAGTCATTGTCAGGTTACTAAACTTACTTGATATAAAGATGACGTGCGCTGAACTGGATTGTCCTGTGTCTAAATGAAGCATAACTAGATCTGTGTGTAGCATTTCGTATTCATCTGTTACAGTAGTGTATCTTTGAACAGTTACGGAAGTAGTGGGCCTTAATGACTAGTGATACTTTTTACCAATTAAGACTTCTCTTGAAACAGCACCTGTCTGGCGGTGGTGACAGTATTTTTCTCTCTTTCAGGTCACCAACAGCAAGAAGACGTACTATCTGACTGCTGATTCTCCTGCTGAACTAGAGAGATGGATCAGAGGTGGGAATGTGTGTGCATGCATGGGTGTGTGTCATTTGTCATTGTCTGTGTCATGTCATTTGGCATTGTCATGTTTAACCCCTTTACTTTCAGCAGTTGCTGATTGTTTCTCTCAAATCGTTAATTCAATGCCCAAATAGCCCCAGCCATCGAAGGAACATGGATACCAAGTGGTGTCAGCATAAGACATACATCCTCATGAGCCCCCGCAACTGGGGGGTTTATGAGGATCTATATCTCTTGCAGTTGGGTGATGTTCAGTTTTCTCACCAATGAAGATGTTAAATGTTTAAGTTATATTCATTACGATTTAATTATCAACCTGAATTATTCCTGTCCTGTTTTCAGTGTGTCAGCGAGTGTTGCGACGACAAGCCACAGGCAACTTGTTAGACAGTGTGGACTCCAAGGCAGTCATCAAGGGATGGGTGACGAAGGTAGGCACTTTCTCACTGCAGCCAATTTCTTTGCATGCTAAAGAAACACGTAATCCAGACCAAAAAGGTGACTGCCAAGCGTGTAATATGCAAAGAAGTACCCAACGGAGAAAGAAACACGCTTAGAAAAGATGGGTACAACACAATTTATTAATATTTCGGGTAAATACCCTTTGTCAAAATAGACAAACAAACAAACAGAGAGATTAGCTGCTACTTATCTTCATTGGCAGAAGGAATGTGGCAACTGAAGCTAATCTCTCTGTTTGTTTGTCTATTTTGACAAAGGGTATTTACCCGAAATATTAATAAATTGTGTTGTACCCGTCTTTTCTAAACGTGTTTCTTTCTCCGTTGGGTACTTCTTTAAAGAAACACGTGTACATTGAAATGTTAAATGCTGCAAGTTTAAGGCCAGACACGGTACCCCAAAAAGTCATTTTGGGTGTTCCTTAGAGTTTTTGGGTTGAGTGGATTTTTGGGTTGTTTGAACCCCTTAGAACCCAGCCACAACCATAAAATATCCAAAAATACCTTTTATTTGCTGTAAAAAATAAATAAAGTGAAGCACCTGCTCAATTTTTCAAGCGTTCGCGACGTCTTTTGCTCAAAAACATCGAATGTTTGGACCCTGATTACACCGCTTTGCGAGCGACGAACGCCGCCATGTTTGGGTCCATTCGAACCGGTTCCTTTTGTACTTTCCCATCCACAAACCAGTTGAACGCTACAAAGGCTCTATAAATAGCTATTGGCGCGAAACTGACGTCATGAACGACTGGAGATTTCCTTGTACGGACGCTATGCTAATGAGATAATACTATTTTGCAAAACCGACCAATGAGCAGAGCGCGCCGAGTGTTCCGGGCGACTTCGGGTTTTTCCGGCCAGGCTCCAGGCGGCTTCGGGTTTTCCGACCGTCCCACAATGCACCATTACGCATGGCGTACAACTCGATCAAAATACGAGAATCCCTAGTTCAGATCACGCATTTTCTACGTTTTACATCCCTTCAGCAGTTATTTCACAAAGTCCATCAGTTGTAATCGTTGGAAATGTCTCCAACAGCTTCAAAGAAGTTGCGTGGTGCTCAGCTAGCAGCTGCGAGATTGAACAGACGAAGAGAGATGTGTTCGAGCAGACGAACCCGAGTGAAGAGAGAGAACGAAAACATTCCTAAGCCTCATAATGTAAACGCCGATGGGACGGTGGTGAAATCCACAACACCTAAGAAACTTGAATTGAAGAAAGATGCTCGCGACGTCGGCATTGGTCAGTAAATTATTAAAAAAAAATGGTTTTACACATCGCTCAGGTGTATCTGAAATGGCAAAGTACAGCACACACTTTGTGCACCTGACAGTTTCCTTTGACATTTTACCTGCAGAAACTTCATCAGTGTGCATATATCCAAGACTGAGAAAACTTTTGCTTTTCATTTTCTCATGCGAAATATGTTTATACTGCATAATTCGCATATTGATGACTATAAAGCTGAATTATGACAAAGTAAAGGTTGATGTTTACCTTATTCTCTGTTTTTCTCATTTTCACTTTTTTTCATCTTTTATTGAATAGATCTCATAAACCTGAATAGGCACAGTATTCAAACTTTGCAGTTATGATTGTTATTCACTTTGCTGCATTTTGTCAGAAGGATTTTGTGATTGCACAAGGGGAAAAAAAGTTGTGGCTATTCAATTCCCCAAAATCGACATTTTCCCTCTTTCAGCTCATGTAGCGTATTTCATCATGAATAACTTTTTTCCCCAACAGCTTCAGAATAAAATCCTTCTGACAAAATGTAGTTGTTTTGACAAAGAATCACCAGAAAAAAGAACTTTGTTTCTAAGTTTGGTAGTGTTTGAGATCTATTGCTTTGAATTTGTACTAAAATGTGTATACGGCGGCCATCTTGGTTGGTTTCCAGGGCAACGGGGAGTCGTACACACCCAAAAACCACTTTTTTGGTCTCAGCTCACCAAACCCTATCAAAATACATCAACAGTTCAAAACAGATTCTAGACAGACAAAAGCTCATATTTGGGGTGTAGTGTCTGGCCTTAATGGGTTCAGTTGCTACTAAGGTAATTTCAATGACATAGCACACAACAGGGTCTAAATAAATTAGACCCCACCTGAGTTCATACATTTGTCCTTTCAGGTGAGAGTCCATTGGAGTGTAAATAGACAGTACACAGCTTTCTTTTATTTTCCGCACAGGTAAAGAATGGCGTGACGCGACGCTGCTGGTGTATTCTGCTGGGACGACATTTTCTGTACTATAAATCACCAGGAGATAAGGTCTGTATGACATTCATTACCTACATTACTGGTATACACATGCAGTTTCACTCATTCACAACTATGGTTGACTTGAGGCATAGATCTACGAATACTGTGTGTCAGCTGTGTGTGACGGTTCTACAGCAGAACCTGTTTATGAGTGACCACCCTTATGAGAGATCACCTGTCATTAAAGACCATCATTGATCCACAAACCGGTTGATCCACACTGGAGTCCGTAATTTTTTTAAATTTTTACTAGATATTTTGCGTTTAGCTAGATAAAAGTGACATATTGAATAAGTTCGTTAACCAGCATTGTACCTCTAGAACTTTTTGAGTGATAATTAAGTTTTTTTTTCAAATATATTTTCACATTTTGGGGATTAATTTCACAAATTATATGGGTTAATCTTAAAACAGTTGAATCTTTTTAATGAAAAAAAAAATCTTCTCATTAATACCCGCATGATTTTTCATAAACAGTGTTGCATAAGCCTGCTGTTTGTCGCGGCCCTGGGGTAGGATTAGGTCAAATTGTCACCTGTAAGCCCTAGTGTGAAAATCAGCAAGAAAATTGCAAAGTTACATCAAATGTTAGTACTGCGATAGGTGACGTATAACATCGAGTCATCACTATGAACACAACATCGTGGGACTAATGATGCTATGTCGTGAAGCTTAAAGTGACGTCATTTTGCTGATCGTGCTATTATTCTTCTTCTGAATAGCTATGCTACGCTAGACCACAGAGCTTACGAATGGCGGGAATCGCCGTGTGTCCGTCTTTATTTCTGTGTGCCAGAGTATGTGGATCAGATGGTGGGTTAGAGTATAAGGAGATGGTTTCCTGTCGCTACACGATCCCACAGAGCATACTAATGGCGGAAAGTGCCATGTGTCCGTCTTTATTTGTGTGCGCCGACGTGTGTGTTGATCAGAGGTTGGCTTAGAGAGGAGGGAAATGGATCAGCATTATAAACCTAAAAATATGAACAACTTTGAATGTTCCTAAAAGATAAATGCATCTGTAAATGCATACGGTGGACTTTGGGATGAAATCCTCATCGTTTCAATATTGTGATATGACTGTTGTCAGTGTTCATGAATTTGGTCATATTCTGTTTTATTGTAATGTGGTTTTTGTTTGTCAGTTTATTGTGTAGTATTTTATTGTTCTTACGTACAGCACCAAGAGCATTTTACTATGTGTATATAGCCTTCCTATAAATCCTCTTTATTCTTCTTTTCGTATTATTATTACTAGTGTTAGCCCATGCCTTGTGCTTGGTGCCCTCCAGTTTTTAACCTGTTTTAATGGCTGTCAGCACTCCGACCATATGGCTATCTTTGCCTACCTCTGGCATGTGCACATAGTGCGCATAGCTCAGAATAGGGGTTACCACTTTGATACAAAGAAACTTATGACCGATAGACCAGCAGCACTTTTGAAATGACTACAAATAAACAAGGCAATTTTGATGAAAAAAAACAAACACATAAAAACACTTTTTCACGAAAATTCCCCCTCCCACATAGTGGAATTTCATCAAGAGCTAGTAAGGGTGTCAGCTGCAAGACAGCATGTACATCATTCCAGTGGTTTCAGGGCAGATAATTTCACTGGAAATTACACATTCCAAGTTAGTTTATTAATTTATGGATTATTATATTTGTGTGGTTACATAGAAGTTGCCTCCAAACAAAAGGATTGAATATTACAAAAATATTTGGGCATGTGTTTCAGACTCCGATTGGCCAGCTGAATCTTCAGGACGCAAAGTTGGAGGAGATAGAGGGCGCCTGTGATTCAGACGATGAATCGGATGTGTCCGTGTCACCACAGCATGTCTTTGCGATTTGGCCACCGTGCCAGGCCCCTACTTATCTTGTTATACCCACACAGCAAGAAAAGGTCAGTTGTTCTTGTCGTTCACAGGATCTCTCAATGTTTTGGGCACTGCAACAATGCTTAAGGTGGCTTCTGGACCCCAGCCTTCCTTTCTGTATTTCTCAGTTACCTGCTTTTGCCATTTAGTGATACCTATTTACATGTCTACTCACAAACCAGATAGGTGAGGCTAGCGCTGGCAGAATTGTACAACAAACCAAGGGGAATTACTCAGCGCTGGACAACAGTTAGATCCCCTGCCCGCGCCTATCAGGCACCCAATCGCCAGCCCACAGAGAAATACGCAGGTATAGAATAAGACGATCATTTGCATCATGTGTATTTACATGTCTGTATATTGTGCAGGACTCGTGGCTGTATCACCTGACAGTGGCTGCAGGTGGGGGAACAGGTGCTGTGGGAACGGATTATGAACAGTTTATTGCCAAATTGATGCAAGTCAATGCTGATCCCAGTAAGTTCTTTTCTTAACCTGTTCAGTACCATTTGACACTGATGGTGTTTCTGAATTTTTCGTTCATTCAACACCAAAATGTGCTAGCTTTCCCAGGAACATGGATTCAAAATCAAAGTGGTGTCAGCAAGAAGCATAGATCCTCATGAGCCCCTGCAACTGTAGGGGCTCATGAGGATCTATGTCTCTTGCAGCTGGGTGGTATTCAGATTTTTTGGCAATGAACGAGTTAAAACTCACCTTAAGAGATTACTGTTTACCATGCATAGGCGATTATAGCATCACAGAGTAATGCTGTGATCGCCTATGCATGGTAAACAGTGGACTTTAACACCTTTGCTGCTGGGGAAATTGGAAACACCACCATACTGCAAGAGGCAAAAAACGCCATGAGCCTTCAGACCATTGTTTGCCTCTTTGAGATAGGTGGTATTAAATTTGTATTTACCTGGTAATGGCCTCATAATAGCACCATCTATATCTGTGATTCTTGAATGGATGGTTTTACATTAGAACCAGTTTTGAGCGATCACCTGATAATATGACAGGTGACACATTTTGCCCTTCAAGACTTCTCTTGGAAAGAACACGTCTTTTTAGACAAGAGTGTGTGTAAGCGTGCGCAGAAGCGAGTAAAAGTGAATGCGTGTGTGTAAGGCCAGAAAGAGAGAGAGAGAATAAACGTGGATTACCCTTGGGCACGAAGTAGGCTGAGTGTCTAATACACAAAGCCTGGTAAACACCAACTCGAAGGCAAACGTTATATCACCTTCAAGTTGACGACTACCTCGGGGAAAAACGGGAGGACTCCGGGGAAAAAACCCAGCATTTAGCACGGTACACAACAAGTAATAAGTCATTAAATCAAAGCAAATAATCAAATTGAGTAAGAGAATATCGGTATGAGTGGAGAGTAGGTAATTGTGAAACCGTCTTCAAGGGTAACCCCCCCCCCCCAAAAAAAAAAAAAAAAAAAAAAAAAACCAGGGCGGGGGGGGGGGGGGGGGGGGGGGGGTGGAGGAGGAGGTGGAAGAAGGAAAAACTGAATTGCATGATTTCAAAGGCATAATCTGTGTCCTTTACTTACTTACTTACGCCTGTCACCCCTACCCGGGTATAGGCCGTCGACGAGAGACCTCCAGCAACTCCTGTCCTGTGCTTCTCCTTCGATTCTACTCCAGGTGGTTCCCAGTCTCTTGATGTCTGCTTGGAGGTCTCGACGCCAGGAGTTTCTCGGCCTACCTCTTTTCCTCTTTCCCTGGGGGTTCCATGACAATGCCTGCCTAGTGATACTGGAAGCTGGCTTTCTCAGACTGTGACCGATCCATCCCCATCTTCTTCGCCCAATTTCATTCTCTGCTGTTATCTGCTCTGTTCTCTCCCAGAGTCTGACGTTGCTGATCTTCTCTGGCCAGTGGATTTTCAAAATTCTTCTAAGGCAACTGTTCATGAAGGTCTGTACTCTGTTGACTGTGGTTTTTGTCAATCTCCATGTCTCTGCTCCATATAGGAGAACTGCTTTTACATTGGAGTTGAAAATCCGGACTTTGGTGTGTTGTGACAGCTCTCTGGAACTCCACACTTTTTTCAACTGGAGAAAGGCTGCTCTGGCTTTACCGATTCGTGCTCTGACATCTGCATCAGTGCCGCCTTTTTTGTCTATGATGCTCCCGAGATAGGTGAAGGACTCCACCTCCTCCAACGGGGTGCCAGCAAGCAAGACTGGTTCTTCCCTGGTTGCGTTCAGCCTCATTGTCTTTGTTTTCTGTTTGTGAATGGTGAGGCCCACTTGGGACGAGATGTCAGCAAGCCTCGTGGTCTTGA
>BTPG01000001.1:282736213-282784038 GCA_036245525.1 Semisulcospira habei
AAATGCGTGAGAATTTCCAGCAGGTTAAAAAAAAAAGGCTACAAGGGCTATAATTTTGTGGACAGAAGCTGACAAACTCGCTTTCCTCAAGAACTTGCATACGAGGACTATCATTAGCTCATTAATCCTCATGTGCATGCAGGCACAGGTCTTGTAATCGTAAAAATATCGACATGCAAAAGGGGGGGTGGATTGTGCCGCACCTCTCGCACTAACGCACTGAGGAGCCGCCCGAGGAAGGGAGGCAAGGTAGGTATGCGTGTCCGAAGGCTAAGGGCCCCCTCTTAAACCTAAGACAAGTTAGTTAGTTATTTGGGTTCAACGCCGAGCAGGCGACTAAAGCCATCTCACAGCGGCCTCAGACAAGTGCCGAGCTGCGCACTGTAACAACGCGCATAAGAGATAAAGGGACGTGGCCCGAAGGAGGAGGGGGGAGGGGGGGGGGGGGGGGGGGGGCACGTTGGCGAGACTCAAAACCGGTGCCGCAAGGTTGGCTGTCCGAACCAGCCAATAAGACCGAAAGGGTCTCGCTGGTCGCTGAGCACCGCAAGTCAGGGGAAGAAGATCTGTGCTGGAGCACACCTGGGTCCCGTTCTTGATAGCTGGAGGAAGCATCGCGCTAGAAGCGCAGCAGAATTCCAAGCGTCAAGTAGAGAAGGGCTGTGCCGTAGCACAGCTAAGTCTGTCGATGGTCAAGGGCGGCAGACCCGCGCTGTAGTGTGACGGAGCGCTGTATGTCGCGGGAAGAAGGAGAACTATACAGTCCTTTCGTCTGTCACTGGAGGCAGGACCGCGCAGAAACGCGGTGGAGCGCCAAAAGTCACAGGAAGAAGGCTCATCCTGTCACTCGCTGAACACAGGCCTGCAGAAGGCAAGCTGCTGTCGGTTGCGGGGAGCCCACCGAGCTGGAGCCCTGAACGTTAGTATCCGCTCTGTCAAGAAAAACAGGCCGAGAGCGAGGGTCTCGGGCCGCCGAATGAGGCAGACACACCAAGGCTGAACAAGAGCGTCTAAGCGAGCGTACTTAAAATGGACCGATGGCCGGTAGACAGGGCGCACCGAGCGATAGGTGCCACGCCGCCTGCTATAACACAAAACAAAAACGCATGAAAGAAAACCTAACGTGGCCCCATTTTAGAACAAAGCGCCACTTGGCTGAAACTCACGACCGGTGTCACAAGAAACGGCTGCGAAAGAACCAGCCTTTATCCGAGTATTGCGTCGACCAGTCAGCAACCTGAGTGGCCGAAGCATGCCCCAAGACCTTACCTGGCCATATCCTCAAGCAACGGGAGACATGCGAGGAGAAAGACCAATTCAGGGGAGACTGGTAATCCGCCATACCAACTACGTATAGCCCGCGTGGAAACACAAGTCACCACGTGAAAACGAACAAGGCACACGAAGCTAAACCGCTAGACTCGTAGTAATAGCAGAAGCACAAAGCACCACAAAGAAAACCAAGAATCCAAGTGTGTAGAACGAAGAAACCGAGAGGAATCCAAGACTGAGCCGACGAAAACACAACCTATCACTTTTAGCTAAGCGTTTGAATGGCTTGACTACCCGGATGAGGGAAGGGAGGCTACCCGGGGGTCCTGGGTAAGAACGGCTCCCTGGAGTTGCCTCCCTGGTTGTGTATTATACACAACGAAATTTAAGCTGAAATCGATTAGCTAAGCGTATCTTCCATACAGTGATGCCATCGGTGACGTATTTTGAGGAAACAAAGGGTCTTGGGGTTTAATGTGTTAAGTACCACGGTGAATGTTTCCAAACTCTGAACAAACTTGTTACAATGTTAGAATATTTTACCTTGACTGGTTTCACGGCTAGTAGGTCTGACATCCCTGTTACTCTCCTCGTCTCGTCGGTACCCTCCTCCTCCGTAAGGTCGACGACCACCATAGCCTGCAATAGGTTTACACTACAATTACACAGCACAGAGGAGATCTAAAATGATCACACTTAACAAGTTTAGACCCTAAACCATTCGTGGCACTGCATTAAACGCACAAACTTTTCAACCAAATTGAGTTAAATTTCAGACTGGTATTTTTTTTTTTTTAAGGCTTGGATAAAGGACGAGTTAACGTGTCAGAAAGCAACCTCATCAAAATCACAAGCTCATACATGTACCATAGTTTCTGTGGTTTTCTTCAACTCATTCTACCCCAGCAAGATAAGGATCGACCATGATAGTTTAAGGGTGATGCCAGAATAGCTTGGCGCCTATGCGCGCCAAGCTATCCTGGCATCACCCTTGAACTATCATGGTCGATCTGTGCCCGCACTGCATTCTTCAGAGGACAACGGCAAAATTGGGGGATTTCGGTCTTGGGGTACAATGAGTTAACCCAATTATACTGCAAACAGTACCGCTGACTGCATTTAAACTTGGCTTAATATAACTGAAACTAAGTAAAAGCATTTTAGGTTTTCAACTGAATTCAATTTAATTACAGCATAATTTTCTGCCTTTTAACTCTTAAACACCCAGAATTAAATTACCTCCACTGTATAGAATGGAAGTCCTTTAGTTCTGGAGTTTAAGAGTTAATAAAAAAGATGGCGAGATCAAAAGAAGATACTGACCACCTCGATCGTCATCTCTGTCTGACCGACCACCATATCTGTCACCATCTCGACGATCACCGAATCCCCGACGCCCGCCTCCGTACCTGTCATCTCGATCGCCACCAAAACCTCGATCCCTATCACCACCTCGGAAACCTCGGTCTCTATCACCACCAAAACCACGGTCACCACCCTGGTCGCGGTCACGATCTCTGTCACCAAAACGGCCACCGCCGCCCCTGTCTCTGTCACCATACCGATCACTGAACCCTCGGTCCCTGTCACCGCCAAACCCTCGGTCCCTGTCACCGCCAAACCCTCGGTCCCTGTCACCACCAAATCCTCGATCTCTGTCACCTTGACGATCACCGAATCCTCCGCGATCTCTGTCGCCAAATCTCTCAGAGCGGTCACTGAAGCCTCCTCCAGAGCGGTCACTGAAGCCTCCCCCAGAGCGGTCACTGAAGCCGCCCCCAGAACGGTCAGAAAAACCACCACCACGTTCGCGGTCACCGTAGCGATCGCCATAGCGATCACCTCCTCTGTCACCGTACCCACCACGACCTCCTTTGTCTTCACCTAAAGAGAAAGTAAAAAAAACTTGATGAAAATGTGTTTTGCATCTAGACTGCAAGTTTTAAGGAAGGTGCAAAGTCTGTTGTTCAAATGCTGCCAACCGAAATCTAGAAGGTCCCAGTGATGTAAGGTATAACTGGTAAGTGGTAGGCATGGAGTTGCATTTCAGTAGGCAGTGAATACACTTCATTGTAAACCACCACCTTTCTTGCAGGAAAAGAGTGGTCTTAGAAGACATCAGTGTAAAGACAAGCCCTCAAGGACACGCAGTGTCACATCCCACAGTACCAGTGGCTGTATGCTCAAGGGGGTTAATACTACTGCTACTCACTGAAAGCTGGGGGGGGTCCATCCCGTTTCCTCCAATCGCCTTCCGTGCGGCTGGGGTCTCCGCCACTGCCTCTCCAGTCATCACGATCTACATCAAACAGAACAAAAACAAAATACAGCCACATCAAACGATTTGGAGGCCGTGCAAGTACTATAGCAGTACTCATGCTCAGGCTTCTGTGTAACAGTGCCCCCCCCCCCCCCCCCCCCCCACCCCCATGGACTACTATGACGCAAGATCCAGGGCCAGCAAGAGACAAAAATTCGGACACAGGGGCTCATGAGAATTTATGCCTCTTGCAAATGAAACAGGCTATCTGAAGAGCTGTCCTGTCTGCATTAAAAAGCCGCAATTTTGAAAAACATGAATCAGTCTCCAGGACTGAAGACCGCTACGTGTGGATCTGCTTATTCTGTAATGTACTGTGTTCGTTTTAACCATTTAATTTGGTTTTTGAGGGCAAATACTGGAAAGGAATGGAAGTCGATACCAATGGTCGACTTAGCTGAAATTGTCTTCTCCTGCTGCCGTGTGGTGTCGCTGCTCTTATAAGGGGAAAAGTCACTATTCTCGGTGTCTTAGGTGATACCTGTGTGCACAGGCTTCAGTACTCGCGCTACACTACAGGCCGCAGGTATATTGCTCCTAAACTCGGTACCCGATTGGATGACATAGAATCCTGACACGCTAAGCGCAGTAAACCACATAAACTAAACCTACTGTGCGATATACCAGATGAAAAGGAAAGCCTGTGAACAGAAAAACGACATACCCGTGGCATGCAGTACATCGCGAGGATCAAAGATAATGTGCACGGACGGGGATCAACCAAAACACTGAGAATGTCGGGTTTAGCCCCTACTGTGTTTACGCCACCTATCGGCAGCAGCAGTGAGCTTCGTCGCTCATTAGAAAAGAAAGAAAAATACTGATTGCCCAGGAAGGAGTAACTGAAAATTGCTGAAGAATACCAAAATTTACAATGAACTCATTAAGTCAGCTGCAACTTTAATTTTAAGTATAACAAAGTTTTAGGTCCCAAACTATGATAAATCAGAAGAAAAAACTTGCTGCAGATTATTTAGGAGAATGCAAGGAAGAGCTTACCACCACGGTTTTCACGCCCGTCTCCACCACTCTGCTCAGCAAGATCAACACGAAGCTTACGTCCAGAGAACATCTGCAATGTGACAATAGCTGACATTAGCATGACTCTCAACATAGCAAACAACAAACCAGGATTATTAGGCCCAGACAGGATTATTAGGCCCAGACACGTTACAACCAGATACAGATTTGCCATGATAGCTTTTGGGTGGTGTTAGCATAGCTTGGTGCTTCTAGACACCAAGCTATTTTGGCACCACCCTCAAACTTTCATGGTTAGTTTGTCTCCAGAAAACTTGTGTGGAGTCCAGAGGGAAAATCCTTCATAGGAGAATGTTTATCTTCAGGTTGAATGAGAAAACAGTTGAAACAATGACAAAGATCTCTTTAATTCTTAATTACATGAAAAGTAAATCAACAAAAACAAATTTCTTCCAGTTTCAACTGCAGAATGTGTGGAATTTCATGATCAACAGAATCCTTCAAACTATGATAATTCCCAATCTGACACATCCAAACACAACTTACACTCTCACACATAGAAGGCGTTCTATGTAACTATGATCCCTGACAAGAATTTTGTCAAGTTCAATCTTATCCTTTGGGGCAGACTGTTGGTAGCATCTTTCATTGAGATGATTCCTGCAGGAATCACCGCAACAAAATGTTCTTGTGAAAGGCAATAACTTAAATGAACCTTTCGAAGCTAAGAATGAGTGACAGTGCCAAAAATTTAAATGACTGAAAACAGTGCATGGACTATGTCTTGTAAATCCATGGCCAGCAAGAGACATAAATTCTCATGAGCCCCTGCAGATACAGGGGCTCATGAGAATTTATGCCTCTTGCAGATGAAACAGACTGGCTAAAGGGCTCTTCTGTCTGAAATTCCGCTTTCTGGGATTTTGAAAAAGCTGAATCAGCTCAGCTTCCACAACTGATGACTGTCACCAATGGAGAAGATAATTCAAATGTGGCCAAAGTAACTCACACTCTCGTTCAGAGTCAGTGCATCAATCAGGCCCTCCCTCGTCTTGAACTCCACGTAGCCAAAGCCACGCTGGCGACCATTTTCATTGGGCAGACGCACATTGATGAGCTGAAATAAATATCAGACATTTTATAATACTGGTCACCCCAGAGCACTGAATACTGTAAACATCCAGCTTTGTGAAACTCACACTGAATATTTTGCACCAAAAGACTCTCAACTGAAATCGATTGTAATACTAGTCTACACCCCAACCTTTATTTCATTACATGAGCATACACTCTGTGCGCATTCCAATGACATGATTTCAGGTTTAACCCTTTTAGCCAAGGTCCCATTTCTTAAATTTTGGAGGTGTTGCCTAATGACTTGCAGGGGATGGACTGACCATGGCAATTCAAGGGTAGTGTCAGGTTAGCTTGGTGCCAGAAGGCACCAAGCTAATCTGACACTACCCTTGACTTATCATGGTCAATCAATCTCCTGCTATAGGAACTCAGGGCTAAATGGGTTAAATATGAAAAGTCCCTGTCAGCGCAAGATATACAACCCTGTAAACGTCTTTGGATCAATGACCCCAACAAGGCACCACTCGTCACTGTACATGGCAATAGGATGCAGAATTTTTTTCCGCAGAGATTTCTACTTGATGCAGAAATTTTTTCCAGAGATTTCTACTGATGCACAGGTTTTTATACTATCTGGGTAGCAATAGCAATGCACCACCAGTATATCAATTCAAGCTCAGTTCAGCTGTGAAAGTTTGCACATACAGTCTTCATGCTGTCACTGATGAGTGTGTTGAGTCACATGCTAAACTGAAAATGTTTGCACTTTGTCCACTTTATGTCAAAAATTGCAGGAAAGTCTGACTTAACAACAGAAAATATCCTAACACTGTTAGCCTTTGGCTGTCAGTAGTGGTTTTGTCACGCCGATTCCTGCAGGTCTCATCGCCACAAAAAGCCCTACCAACAGGAAAAGGGTTAACCCATACGCCTGTACAGTACTGACGCTGCTGGATACATGAAGGGGGCTAAAAGCAGCTTTTACCTCCAAGTTATGCTGAATCTCAAAGAACTCTTGAATTTTCTCCTCGCTTGCGTCGTAGGGTAGATTTCCGACAAACGCTGTGTAGGGTGGTTTGCTTGGAATGAGAGTCATATCAACATCAGGCCCACGAGCTGCTTTTGGGGCTGTGGGCAGCTTGGAGCGATCAAAGGTTGGACGGGAATCATCGCCGTCTGTTGAAACAAAGCCAAAAACAGCATCCATATCAAAGTACCGGTAACTCGTTCACTGCAGAAAAAATATGAACACCATCTAGCTGCAAGAGGCAAAGAACCTCATGAACCCCCGCAGATGCTGAGCTCATGTTGTTCTCTGTCTCTGGCTGACCCCATTTATATCCCGTGTTCCAAGGATTGATGGGATTATTAATGTTGATTTTGCCTACCTTCAAAGACATAATTTTACATCCACCGGAAGTTAACTCATTCGCGGCCAGCCGCATCCGGATGTGCGACATAAGCCATGCATCCGTATGCAGCTGTCCACGAATGAGTTAATAGGTGTACAATACTGGTTGCAGCATGCACAAGGGGGTTAAATTATCAGTGGAACACAAGCCTGTTTATAAACCATCCTGAGAACATAATCAAATAAATAGAGCAGCATGGGAATTCAAACTCAAATCAGTAACCGCACCTACACAGACATCCAGTGATCCACGCATTTAGACTTACAATAACGACAAAGCTATTACATATCAAGTGCAAGACTGATCAACACATGACGACCTTTCACACAGGTCAATGAATTTAGCAAGTGTTGTTACACACACAAACAAAAGCAGTAAATAATATTTACCATCCAGATCAGCGCTCTCCATCTCCGCTGCCCAGCTTTTGGTGGCCACAGGGTTAGGTACCGTGCCATCGTCGCCCGCTAGAAATTCTGTCAGGTTCAGGGTCTTGCCCTTCGTTTTCGACTTCTTCTTGCCTCCTAATAACAAAAACGACATACAATGGTGACAAATGCACCTCGCTGAAAAACGGCACATGGGATAGTCATTGTGGTGCAGGGACACTATTTCATATTTACTCAGAGAACAAACAAGTTCCCTGTTCAGCTGTCGAGTAAACCGCAGATATCATTACGGCTCATCCATCTCAGCAAGCCATACATTTTAATGAACTCATCACGAAAACCAATGCTTTCAAAGACTGAGCCGACAGGCTGAAGGACTGCGTTGTCTGAATCAAAAAGCTGAATCCAGTTTCTGGCAACTTTTGAAAAAAATACGAATCAGTTGTCAGGACTGAAGATTGACAAGTTCATTGGGCGACCAGAACTATTTGGCGCTACCTTGGTAAAACTGTCTCACTGAAACAGTTTTACCAAGTCAACACCAATCACCTCTAGTCACCCAAGGAACGTCGATACAAAATCTGAAACTTTCAGAAAATCAACACAATCTGCAACCACTGGCAAATATAAGCATTAATTGCTCCAGAGAAATAACAAACATTGTCCAACTTATAAACCTCTCCCCTCATAACAGCTAGAAACAATGGCTCTGAAACTTACAGATTCACTGCGGCTTAACCCATATCATACTCAGGCTAGTAAAAGCTTCAAATTTGAACACTGCCATATGCAAGCTACATTATAGTACTTACAGATAAGGATATAGACCAATGGCTTTAGTTCAAGGGTGGTGCCAGAATAGATTGGATTGTACATTGCTTAACGTCCCGACAGCAACAAGGCTTTCTCAGGACGTGCCTGCACTGCTTGTGAAAAAAATAATAAACAGAACATTGAATGTATGTCGCCAGCCGGTCAAATACGTTAAATAAACCTAACACATGGGGCCTAAATAAAGCTAAGACCATTTAGCAACACACATCCAATATCAAGAGCTACAGGCAGCGCAGACAGTAGGGAGAGTTTTAAAAAGGCAAATACAGGTGAATGGACAAAGGGTAGACAGAAACACATGCCCCAGAATAGAGAGAAAAACCCACCCTGTGGGGCTGACCAGGGTGACCCTGGGAACTAAAAAATACCTAACCCCACCCAAGTCCCCCAGGGCAGACCCGGGTGGGGGACCAGAATAGATTGGGGCCTAGAGCCAGTAGAGGCGCCAAGCTATTCTGGCACTACCCTTGAACTATTTTAGTCAAACTTATTTCACACACTGGTGTATTCCAAATGATAAGGGTTAACCTAGCATGATGGAAACTTGTACATGGATTATTGATGCTGCTTAGGAAGAGGTACTAATCTCAGCAAGTGTGGAGGTTCATGAGAATCAATGCCTTTTGCAGTTGTGCAGTGCTTGCTGTGTTTCTACAGTGAAGATGATAAAGCATTACAAAGCCTCAGAACCCACAGCCAATGCTGAATTGATGAACAGCAATGTCAGGCTTTCCATTAACAGAAATTCTCTGTATCCGGCTAAATTCTGACAGGGACTGAAAAATGGGAGGCTGCCGGTTTGTCACCACGACAGAGAGATAAAGTAAACAAGAGGGGAATAACCAGCCCACAAAGTCTATTCTATAGGCCCACTTTGTGCATAATAAGCTCGCAGCCATCAACAAAAATTGATACTGTATTCCTAACTAAATCAAATTGACAAAGAGAGGGAGAGCATTGCATCAATTCAGGAATGTCTACAACAGCGATGTATCTTACGCTTTTACGTCGCCACCACTGTCAGGTTCTTCTCCACAAGTCAGGGATTCTTTTGACATTTTTTTCTGCAATAAATTCCTTGTCTTGAAAAAGTTGAAGAGATTCTGAGCTGGCTAATGAACTCATCAACTGTCTTTCTCCAAACTTGCGATATACCCAAACATTCTAGTAAATATAACAAAAATTATGAACTGGGATGCGGGTCAACCGACTTTCTATAAGCGGTCATTTAACTCTTCAACAAGCCATACAATTTCATTATGCTCGAAGGCTCTCCTAACCCACCCACACCCCCACCCCTTTCGAATGAAGCACTTCCCCTATTTTCAAGCTTGTATGCACGCAAACTTAGGAGATACAAACACGGCACTTCAGCGAGGTTTGCGTAGCTAGACGTGATGTTATTTTTTATTTTGTTACTTCACCGAGTTTGAGGCTTGCCTATGAAGTCATGCGTGCTATTGAAAGTGCTTCACCATGCCGCATTCTCAGCCCTTTACATCCTGAGGCTGATTTGTAAAATTTACTTATTGTCTTATGAAGGCTACATTAGGGTTTAGGAGACAGACCAACTGCTTTTGTTCAAGGGCGGTGCCAGAATAGCTTGGTGCTTGGAACCACCCCTTAACTATCAGTCAAATTTATTTCAAACAATACATGTATAAGAATGAAAAGGGTTAAATGTCTCCTCTATAAATAGAAGAAACTTAAAAATTAAGCGTCAAGTCATTGAAGGAATTGGTAGTGGCAGGTCTTGTGAATACATACATTACGCTGATTTGTTTATTGCAAGCTTATGTGACAACACAGATGTCATTCCACCACATCCCCTTATTCTCTTGTCAGCAAATATCCAAGCCATGTTTAAAACAGATGATGTAGAGCGCCTGGGGTGGATTTTTTTTTTTACGATACTGCCCATCCCCATTATGGACAATTAAAAAATCCTAGCATAAAGCTTAAATGAGAACAGTACCAAGCTACATTCTGTTAACCCGAGCTAAATCATCTTTTAACTCTTTTTATCCTAATACACCCATTGCTTGAAATACATCTGACTGATAGTTTAAGAGTGGTGCCAGAATAACTTGATCCTTTAGGTGCCAAGCTATTCTGGCACTACCCTTGAAGAACCAAGACAGTTGATCTCCCCATCTGTAATATAACCTTCAAAGGACTGTAAGTAAATTTTAGTCAGCCTCAGGATATGAGCTAACTAACTTTATAGTCATACACTGCAAGGCATTTGTGTAACATAAGGTGTGTACAAGTGCAGGTTTATGTTAAAGGTGTTGTGACATTGACTGGTCTTTCTTCCAGTCGCTGCAAACTTTCATTTACTTTTTCTTTTTTACAGTGAGATTTTTTTTTTCATATGGACATTTCATTGCAGTCTACACACATAACTACCGTTTTAGTCTGGATTAGTGTTAACTATGGCCTTGTCAATGCATTGTACTTGTAGGCTTTGCCTGCATAATTACATCGGAATAATTAAAATACTGTCTATGGACTGTTATACTTGGATAACTGCTGGATCACTGACTGACACAACCAAAGCTGGAACACACAAGAGTTTTCTGAAGACATTCTCGTCAGTGCTGATTGTAGTTAGTACATTTGTTAATTTTATTGTAAAACTGCAGTCTTGTGTAACCACTCCCTACAAACACTAGCACCCGTGCCTATTACAATCCCCGTTACTTATTTGGCTCTATGAGAACTAAAACGACAACGTTGGATGCCCCAAAGCATGTTGAATATCAGAAACATAACAAGTGTATAGAGATGATATGTATTGTAGTAAACTGTTTTGTAAAGAACCCGAACACGGCCATTCCTGTCGAGGAAGACCACGTGAGAGTGCCGGCCGGGTTACCACTGCGGTAAAAACGGTATATAAACGAATCCCAAAGGACACAGTGCCTGTGACTGAAGTTCATACTCAAATATGTACTATTGGGAACATACTCAAAACACTATTGCGACTGATTAGGGCAATCAACTGATGAAAACACGTTGCCGAAAGGTCGAGGAGAAAGCCGCGAAATGCCCCAGTGCCCTAGGGCAACCGTATGGCATAAGAAAACTGACTTTCGCCGCTAAAATGTATATGGATTGTTTGAACAAGATAATGAGAAGGACAATATCATCAACAGTCAACGTTCAATTGACAAAAAAAGTTACTAAACAATTTGATTAGACATCAAACGCAAAAACATTGCAACAGCGCTCTGAGAACACATGCCACTTACCAGACGCCATCTTGAAAGAATGACCAAGTGCGAGATGAAATAAAAGACTTACAATTCATCAAAGCAATATCAAAGAAAAAATACATATATCTATAAGAATACAAGCAAAATATCAGAGTATTTTAACATTTTAATGTTAAATTCATTTTTCCACCCCAGACAAATTCACCTCGAATCTATTATTTGCCTCGGTCTTTTCGGCATCGCATCCGTCCACAAAATCGACACCGCAGCAAAGCTGCATAGACTTGTTTTGTTTGTTCTGGGTGTAATTTTACAGATCAGGAAATATGGTACCCGTTGTTTTCTAATCCTTACTGTAACTTATTATCTTACGTGTTTCTGTTCGCACTGCAAAGACGTTGTGCGGGTTTTAGTCGATGCCCGTTTGGCAGACGCTAAAATGGTAACGATTGTCAACACAGAAGAAATTTATGGAGTCATTGTTTTATGTCACACTCTGAGACATTATTGTAAAATATGGTCCATTTGCCTGTTTTATGACACACTCTGTGAGGTATTATTGTAAAATATGGCAAAATCCTGCACTTTGTTGAATTGCACAGGTTAAATTCAGTGGGCTTTTTTTTTAATCATTATTTATTATTTTTAAATAAGTACACCAGTCATACTCTTAGTAGAATGCATCAGCTTTGTTATTTACAATAGCACTAAATGCTGTGAGCAACAAACAAAATCTTTATTTCCTGCAGTTAGCCTGTGCACTATCATGTGCCTTCCAACTACAGTGGAGTCCAGTTACCATGAACACGCTTTACACGGGTCTCTGCTTAACATGAGACGTTTTTTAATTCCCGGCAGACAGCCCTCTTGTTCTCTATTAAAATTTCATTGTTAACACAAAATGATTAACATAAAATTCCAGCTTAACACAAGGATCTTGTTTCTCCAACAAAACAGCTTGTAGTATTTTTACCTGTTTAATATGAACAACCCCTCGCGCTGGGACCATATGGCGTTGAGGCGCGTCCCCTGGGTGGTGGATAGGGGGTCCCTCGTGAGAGGGGTGCACCGAAAGAAATAAGGTGCCGTGAACCAACATGGTCTAAGGGAAGGTGACCCCGACAGAAAACCCCTGGTCCTCCTAGTAAGGGGGTTGGGCGTGGGGGTAGCTTCCCCAGCCTGCAAAAAAGGAAATAGCTACAAAAACGCCGACGAAAAGACTAACAGTAATTCCTTTCCTGGAGGAGGAAGGTTCTTCTACCAGAAGACTTATGACGTCCTGTGGTGAAAGCCGGAAGTCTTCGGAAGCCACAGGACCGAGCCGCCTCTCTCTATCCAGGGATACAACCATGGGGACATGGAACGTCAAGACCATGTACCAGAGCGGCAAGGCCGCCCAGATAGCAGCGGAAATGCAAAAGTACAACCTTTCCCTGCTAGGTATCAGTGAAGCCAGATGGACGCAGTCTGGCCAGAAAAGGCTGTTAAGTGGAGAGATGATTCTGTATTCAGGTCATGAAGAGGAGAATGCCCCCCATACAGAAGGTGTAGCATTCATGCTGTCACCAGTGGCACAGAGAGCGCTGATGGGCTGGGAACCTCTTGGGCCAAGAATTATCACAGCAGCCTTTAGAACCAAGAAAAAGCTCAAGCTGAACGTCATCCAGTGTTATGCGCCCACTAATGACAGTGACTGCTTGAATATTACACAATCTATCTACTACCTACTACCTATATCCATTTACACATATCTTATTCTACATATCCCCAACTACAATTTCTATTAAATCCCCACAATTTTCTTAACAACACCTTAACTCCTCTTATAAGTTTCGTCCTTTCCACTTTTCTTTATATCTAATTTTATATTAAATAATACAAAATTTAACAACACCCTACATTACATATTCTTCATCCATCAACCACATAATCAACCCCCACTCCCCAATTTACACACATACCCACACCACCTCTACCCACCCACTTACCAAACATCCAATCCCCATACCAAACTCCTCACCCAACCGCATAACTCTATATTCTTTTACTCTCATTATTCACTACCCCCAATCAACTCCCCGCCTGCACCTGCCCTATCACTACCACCCTCATACAACGACCTCCCTTACACTCATTACTCTCACTCTACCCACCCCACTGTCACCATCCACTAAGATCCCCAACACCATCTACAACATTAATATTACCAGACCCAATCCTCTATACCTCCCCCTCCTATACGTCAATCAGATCTCTAATCACTTATCCGCTCACCTACTCCCCAACCAAAATCTCATCACACAACATCTCACCACCTATAACCCCCCCCTCATCCTCCCCCACCAAACAATTACTCTAAACCCCATCTAAACTATCTCGTTGTATCCACTACACACACCAACCATACCTGCCTGACCCCTCTACCGTCTCCACTTACCCCTTTACACCTGTCGCTCCCTCTAACTGTCTTTCCTACAACTCGTCTTACCTCCATACCACTTTGTCACACAACCACCATCAACCCTGTCAAAACACACAATTTCTTTAACCCCCTAACCATCTGTAACATAATACCTCACCCCATACCACCTCTGTCAAGACATCCCCTCATTACTTATTCCACATATGACACTAGCTCCCCTCATATATACAAAACCATATCCACTCATTTCTTCTCTCTCCTCCTCCTTGTAACTCATTCCCACTATCAACAATCACATTCCTAACTATAAAAATCTACAACCTCCCACTCACATCCCATCAAACACCTGTAATCTCCCTACACCATTCTACACCTATTAATTACCACTATTTCCCTCCCCCCCCACCACCCCCCCCACACCCCCCCCCCCTTCTCCCTCTCCTCTTCTAACACTGTAATAACCCTATTACTTATCAATTCCAGCTGTAGATACACCCACTCTACCCATACATATGCCCTCTCTTTCAAAATATGCCCGTCAGTGTACTCTCCACCTTTCCCACCATACGACCTAATTCTCACTCCAGTTCACCCGACCATCCCCTCAGACCATATCATCCTCACTATTAACCAACATGTACCCACACCCCCTCCTATAAATCTCTCTCCACACTTCTGTCCTGTCACACCTCAACTCTCTCTTCTGTACCTATACCACTCCTCCCTCCTAAATTCCTAACTATAAGCAATCCTGTCCCACCCAGTACATATCTGTCCCCCCACCAACTACTCACCTCAAAATATGCTCTCTCAACATAATTTAATACATATGTACAATCTAACCTATCCCCTCCCCACCTCCTCAACAATGAAATATTCCCTTCATGTCTCATATAATCCTTCTGCTTACTTATCCCTACTTCCACCCACAACCCCACTCTTTTCTTCCTATATCCCTACTCCTGTCACCATTTCTACTACTACCTAACTTCAATCTCTTATCTACCTTTACCAATGACCAAATAATGAACATAAACGAATAGCCCCCACTGTCCACCCTTCTCCTCTCTCCTAATTCCCCCATTCCCATCACTTCTAACAACTTGTCCCTGTACTGTCACTCACCCCAACATCATTCAATGCCCTCCCCAGTAGTGAATGTCATCGCATTCTCGATAGTCCTCTCCACCCCCACATTTAACTCAATCCACACTTCTTACAATACTCCTATATTCGCACCATCACCTCCCTCCCCCATTCATGTCATATCCCATATAAATACCCATGTAAATCTATGTCCACCCTCTCTTTGTTACACAAGTCTCATTCCCTATACTATTATCCTTTCTTCCACGTATGATCCTCTCGTCTTTCCTCTCCCTCCCCCGTCATTATAACACCCCTTACACATCTGATCCTGTCCAATTTAGACTCCAACCCCCCTAACTCTCACCCTCACAATTCCCCCCCCTCCATGTACACTCCCCCCCCCCCTTCCGCATCTGTGTTCCCCCTCCCCACCCCCCCCCCCACCCACTGCCCTACTTCAACCCCAACATGTCCCCCCAATTGGGGGGGGGGGGGGAGGTGTGTGTGTGTGTGGGGGGGCTTAAACCATCCTCCCCCTAGCAATTGTTGTGTCCTCACTCACATACATACATACTCATTACCAGTTGATGTGTACCCACCCCTTGTGTTGTCCCCCCTCCCCCCCCCCCTAACTGGCACCACGTCCCCCTCCCCCCCCCCGCCCCCCCCCCAAATACACCCTCCCCCCATTCACCCCCCCCCCCCCCCCTTACTGGTTCGTCGTCCGACTTATCGAGTAAAGAACATCTTGTGCTCTGTATGTGGTGCAGGTCACACGGTCTCGCAGCCTTCGTGGCAGCAGCCAAACTTCTACGAGTCACTGCTCACATCGTAGTAGCTCTTCGTACATCTAAGGCTGCGTACGCAGCGGTTTTGCTCGGAGTCGTACAAGCAAGCGTAGGCTTGAACGTCTTGAATGGATACCATTGCGCAGTCTACATCATCTTTGTGTAGCCCTGACCTCCCCCTCATACACACCTCGCTACGCTCATGCCGGAACAGTTACCAGAACTCCACTCAGCCGCGCCAAGCCAGTATACCATGTGTCGATGGACTGAGCTGCCACGTCCAGAGGGGACTGGCTCTCCACGGAATGCCGGCATCGCATGTTAGTGGCCCACGATTTGTTTGTCCATTAATCGCGCGCTAGATCAGACACTATTGTGCTCCAATCATCATCAGATGTTCTTGAAACCTCTCGGACTAGATATAGAGGAGCAGGGCCGCAAATACCATACGTCGCTACGTGAGCTCCCTTCATCGACTAGCCACATCCCAGCACGCTAAGCTCGCGCAATTACCACCCACGTCGCGCTACATGTCGGATACAAAACAGCTTGACGACCTCGATTTTGCAGACGACTTGGCATTACTGTCCCACACTCATCAACAAATGCAGGACAAGACCACGAGGCTTGCTGACATCTCGTCCCAAGTGGGCCTCACCATTCACAAACAGAAAACAAAGACAATGAGGCTGAACGCAACCAGGGAAGAACCAGTCTTGCTTGCTGGCACCCCGTTGGAGGAGGTGGAGTCCTTCACCTATCTCGGGAGCATCATAGACAAAAAAGGCGGCACTGATGCAGATGTCAGAGCACGAATCGGTAAAGCCAGAGCAGCCTTTCTCCATTTGAAAAAAGTGTGGAGTTCCAGAGAGCTGTCACAACACATCTAAGTCCGGATTTTCAACTCCAATGTAAAAGCAGTTCTCCTATATGGAGCAGAGACTTGGAGATTGACAAAAACCACAGTCAACAGAGTACAGACCTTCATGAACAGTTGCCTTAGAAGAATTTTGAAAATCCACTGGTCAGAGAAGATCAGCAACGTCAGACTCTGGGAGAGAACAGAGCAGATAACAGCAGAGAATGAAATTGGGCGAAGAAGATGGGGATGGATCGGTCACAGTCTGAGAAAGCCAGCTTCCAGTATCACTAGGCAGGCATTGTCATGGAACCCCCAGGGAAAGAGGAAAAGAGGTAGGCCGAGAAACTCCTGGCGTCGAGACCTCCAAGCTGACATCAAGAGACTGGGAACCACCTGGAGTAGAATCGAAGGAGAAGCACAGGACAGGAGTTGCTGGAGGTCTCTCGTCGACGGCCTATACCCGGGTAGGGGTGACAGGCGTAAGTAAGTAAGTAATATGAACAACCATCCCTAGGACTGACACGATGCCATCCTCCATGTAACACTTCATGTGGAAGCTTTGTTTACAGAAGTACCCATAAACTCTGTTACGCAATAGCTAATAGTAATACGCATGAGCAGAAATGTTAAACGTTTAGGGCTTAACGTCTTTAGTCCACCACGAAGGTGATTTCAAAGACGGGGCACCGAAAAGAGAACGAACAAATTTTGACCCCAGCTGGGTTCGAACCCACGACCTTTCAGACGAGAGTCGAATGCTCTACCAACTGAGCTACCCAGCTCCCCCACATGAGCAGGCTGCATGTTAGCTTTCACACCTCAGTCCGATCTGCATCGCCGATGACTGAGGCTATTCATTGTTTTCAACCACTAGTGCTCAACATGTGCACTCATGTGTACAAGTGTAGTAGGAAGGTGACAGACACATGGCTGCCACAGGTTCCAAACACACACTGAAAGAGGAGGGTAGTAGTGGTGGGTGAGGGAGAGAGGGGAGGGCTACACGTTTTTTACATACAGCCCTGTTTCTGAAAATGATCGTTCAGTGGTAAGCACAGCGGTTTAGTCTAGATGAACTTCTCCTTTTCCCATACTTTATTCAACCAAAGACAAAGACTGACCATGTGATGCGTGGCAGGAGTGTGCAACTGATAGTGTTTCTGTATTCTGCCTATCTTGCGCTTTCATTCATTTACAGTCAGTCATTTTTAGCATTTGATTTTTCATTCTTCAATACAACGGTGATAACACACATACAGATCTGATTTGTAAGCAATAGACGCAAAGTGCCACAGAGGGTGAAAACAGCAGATCTAAGGATCATGACACAGATCAATGTGAAGTGTTCATAGTATTGCCTGTACACACTAGTACTGGTATCTGGCTAAATATAGCACACTAGCTCCTACACTGCACATGCTAATGGAGCTGTTTTATCAGATGCATTATTGTTTTCCTGATGGATTGTACATTAAATTCATAAGCTGTACACGCGCAGGTTGTTGTTTTCCTACTGAGATGAGAGTAAGCAGGTAAAGTATGATACTGTGCACGTTTAACATCCAGGGCAGGGCACACATGCACATCTCCCACACTCTCTTCTTTCAGACTGTGACAATTTTTAGTCTTAATCAGTTAACCCATATCATACTGAGGCTAAAAGCTTCAAATTTGTACACTGCCATATGCAAGCTACATTATAGTACTTACAGATAAGGATATAGACCGTTGGCTTTATTTTAAGGGTGGTGCCAGAATAGCTTGGCATCTAGAGGCTCCAAGCTACTCTGGCACTACCCTTGAACTATTTTAGTCAAACGTATTTCACACACTGGTGTATTCCGAATGATAAGGGTTAACATGAAATACTTTTTACGAAAACTAATTTTCTCGGTCCCCAGAAATTTGCGTTAAGCAGACTCCACTGAACCTCGCGCTGGGACCATACGGCGTTGAGGCGCGTCCCCTGGGTGGTAGATAGGGGGGCCCTCGCAAGAGGGGTGCACCGAATGAAATAAGGTGCCATGAACCAACATGGTCTAAGGGAAGGTGACCCCGACAAAACCCCTGGTCCTCCTAGTAAGGGGGTTGGGCGTGGGGGTAGCTTCCCCACCCTGCAAATAAGGAAATAGCTACAAAAACGCCGACGAAAAGACAAACAGCAATTTCTTTCCTGGAGGAGGTTGGTTCTTCTACCAGAAGATTTATGACGTCATGTGGTGAAAGCCGGAAGTCTTCGGAAGCCACAGGATCGAGCTGCCTCTCTCTATCCAGGGACACAACCATGGGCACATAAAATGTCAAGACCATGTACCAGAGCAGCAAGGCCGCCCAGATAGCAGTGGAAATGCAAAGGTACAACCTTTCCCTGCTAGGTATCAGCGAAGCCAGATGGACGCAGTCTGGGTAGAAAAGGCTGTTAAGTGGGGAGATGATTCTGTATTCAGGTCATGAAGAGGAGAATGCCCCCCATACAGAAAGAGTAGCATTCATGCTGTCACCAGTGGCACAGAGAGCGCTGATGGGCTGGGAACATCTTGGGCCAAGAATTATCACAGCAGCAATTACAACTAGGAGAAAGATCAAGCTGAACGTCATCCAGTGTTATGCGCCCACTAATGACGAGGAAGAGAAACCTATGACCGACTCCAGAGTGCTGTGGACAAATGTGCGGAGCGAGACATCACCATTGTCATGAGTGATTTTAATGCCAAAATAGGGGAGGACAACACCGGGTATGAAGAGGTGATGGGGAGACAGGGACTAGGGGAGATGAATGAGAACGGGGAGAGGTTCCTAGACTTTTGTGTTCTAAACAGACTTGTCATTGGAGGCAGCATCTTCCCACACAGAAGAATACACAAAGCAACTTGGGGTCTCACCTGACCATACTACATAGAACCAAATAGACCATATCTGCATTAGCAAGAAATTTAGAAGATCCCTTCAAGATGTTCGAGTGAGGAGGGGAGCAGATGTCGCCTCAGACCACCATCTGCTTACCTTAAGAATAAAGCTCAAGTTAAAGAAAAGCCACACAGAGACAACAAGAAGACAGCGCTATAATGTAGGCCTCCTGAGAGAGACTGGAGTGAGAGAAGAGTTCAAACTGGTGCTGTCCAACAGGTTTCAAGCGCTACAGGAGCTAGTAAATGAAGAGGGGGGCGGTCACCACAGAGCAGCAGTGGAAGGCATTTAAAGAGGCGCTGAACTCAACCTGCAAGGACACTGTAGGGTTCAGGAAACACCATCACAAGGACTGGCTGTCTGCACAGACCTTGAAGAAGATAGAAGTGAGGAAGCAGAAGAAAGCAGTTGTCAACAACAGTTGCACGAGAGCAGCCAAAGCAAAGGCACAGGAGGAATACTCGGAAGCCAACCGCGAGGTGAAGAGGAGTATCAGGGCACACAAGAGGGCCTACACAGACAGCCTGGCAGCAGAGGCAGAAAAGGCAGCAGGCAGCGGCAACATGAAACAGCTCTACGACATTACCAGAAGATTGTCGGGCAAGTATGGCCATACAGAAAGACCAGTAAAAGACAAAGAAGGCAAGCCTATTGCAGACAGAGCAGACCAACTCGACAGATGGGCCGAGTATTTTGAAGAGTTACTGAACAGACCCAGCCCACCCGACCCCCCAGACATCCAGCCAGCAGAGACCGACCTACCCATCAGCTGTGACAGACCTAGCCGGGAAGAGATCAGAAGAGCAGTGGCATTTTGGAAGAATGGCAAAGCAGCAGGGCCAGATGGCACCCCAGCGGAGTCTCTGAAAGCAGGCCTAGAGACAACAGTAGAGCTGCTGTACCCACTGTTTGGAAAGATCTGGGAAGAGGAGGTGATGCCAGCTGACTGGAAGGAGGGGTACCTAATCAAGCTTCCCAAGAAAGGCGACCTCAGCAAGTGTTCCAACTACAGAGGAATCACCTTGCTGTCAGTACCAGGAAAAGTCTTCAACAGGATCATCCTGGAGAGAATGAAGAGCTCCGTTGACCCCCCAGCTGAGAGACCAGCAAGCAGGATTCAGGAAAAACCGATCATGTACAGACCAGATTGCCACTCTCCGCATCATCGTGGAACAGTCTCTGGAGTGGAGCTCCCAGCTGTGCGTCAACTTTGTGGATTACGAGAAAGCATTTGACAGCGTGGACCGAGAGACTCTGTGGAAACTCCTACGACACTACGGTGTACCCACAAACCTCGTCCGCCTGATCAAGAGCAGCTACGATGGCATGACATGTCGTGTGATCCACGAAGGGCAGTTCACCAGGGAGCTCCAGGTCAGAACCGGTGTCAGGCAGGGGTGTTTGCTGTCTCCGTTCCTCTTCCTACTGGCCATAGACTGGGTCATGAAGAGGACCACAGGGTACAGATGAAGTGGAATACAGTGGACACTGTGGTCACAGCTTGATGACCTCGATTTTGCAGATGACTTGGATTTACTGTCCCACACTCATCAACAAATGCAGGACAAGACCACGAGGCTTGCTGATATCTCGTCCCATGTGGGCCTCACCATCCACAAACAGAAAACAAAGACAATGAGGCTGAACGCAACCAAGGAAGAACCAGTCTTGCTTGCTGGCACCCCGTTGGAGGAGGTGGAGTCCTTCACCTATCTCGGGAGCATCATAGACAAAAAAGGCGGCACTGATGCAGATGTCATAGCACGAATCGGTAAAAAAGTGTGGAGTTCCAGAGAGCTGTCACAACACGCCAAAGTCCGGATTTTCAACTCCAACGTAAAAGCACTTCTCCTATATGGAGCAGAGACTTCGGGATTGACAAAAACCACAGTCAACAGAGTACAGATCTTCATAAACAGTTGCCTTAGAAGAATTTTGAAAATCCACTGGCCAGAGAAGATCAGCAACATCAGACTCTGGGAGAGAACAGAGCAGATAACAGCAGATAATGAATTGGGCGAAGAAGATGGGGATGGATTGGTCACAGTCTGAGAAAGCCAGCTTCCAGTATCACTAGGCAGGCATTGTCATGGAACCCCCAGGGAAAGAGGAAAAGAGGCAGGCCGAGAAACACCTGGCGTCGAGATCTCCAAGCAGACATCAAGAGACTGGGAACCACCTGGAGTAAAATCGAAGGAGAAGCACAGGACAGGAGTCGCTGTAGGTCTCTCGTCGACGGCCTATACCCTGGGAGGGGTGACAGGTGTAAGTAAGTAAGTAAGACTCCACTGAATGGCATATGTCGACCAGATAATTGCTTGTTTCTTGCATGCTGTTTGAAACAGTTTAATTATTGAAATGATTTTTTTTTCTTTTTTTCAGGCAAGTGAACTTGGAGTAAACGAGCATCACCAAAACCAGGTGATTAACTACATTCGCTTTGCACGCTACCAGCGAGGACAGAGATTACGTGCTGTTGACGTCTGTTTTGAGGACCTGAAAGACAGCAGGTGTGCACATACCTGTGGTATAGATTATATAACCCTTTGACTGTCAGTGGCGTTTTTTTTGTTACCATGTCTCCTGCAGGAATCATCATGACAGAAACTGCTATCAACGGCCAAAGGGTTAACACACCGACTGACAGAGCCATAAGGTCTAAATTCCCAAATCATGGTGTTGGCTTTAGAAGGTTACAGTTCAGTTCATAGATCAAAATGATAGTTCAGGGATGGTGCTAGATTAGTTTGACGCCTCAAGACAACAAGCTATTCTGGCACAATGCATCGTGCATCATGATCCATCAGTCTCCTGCTGTAGTGTGTCAGGACTGAATAGGTTAACCCTTATCATCCTGATACACTGCTGCTTGAAATTAATTTAACTATGATAGTTCAAGGGTGTTGCCAGAATAGCTTGGTGCCTGAGGCGCCACGCTATTCTGGCACCACCCTTGATATAAATGATTGATCTATCTCCTAATCTGTAATGTAGCCTTCATAGGACAGTAAACAAATTTTTAAAAATCAGCCTCAGTATGTAATGGGTTAACCCATTTAACCCCAGGGCTTCATTTCCCAAATTTTGGAGGTGTCACCTAAAGATTATGTACCAGTTGCAGGAGATAGGCAGACCATGATAATTGAAGGCTAGTGCCAAATTAGCTTGGCGCCTGATAGCATCAAGCTAATCTGGCACTACCCTTGAATTATCATGGCCGATCCAGCTCCTGCTGTAGTGTGTCGGGGCTAAATGGGTTAACTCATTCAAAACATGCCACATCTGCTGTGTATCCGGAGGAAGCACACCTTGAATTTTTTTTTTTTTTTTTTTTCTGGTGGTGTATGATGATAATTGATATCCTATGCTGTACTTGTAAACACTATTATTCTCATAGCATTTCTTACCTCTTCTTGTGTAAGGAAAAAGATACAACAAAGAAATGAACATGATTCAGAGAATAAAACAGTCATGAAACTGTACTTGCTTGGTAGTCACCCTGCTGATCTGGATTTTGTCTTTATTTTGTGCAGACTGACAGATGAAACGTTCACGATCGATGAAGTGACCGAAATGCTTGACGGCCTGCTGACGGTGGTGCGCAGTGAAGTGGAGTCGGAACTCATTAACACAGCTCACACTAACGTGCTCATGATGCGTCAGATGTTCCAACAGGCTGAGAAATGGCACCTCAAACTGCAGGCTGACATCTCAGAGTTGGAAAACAGGTGGGTCTGCAGATTGGTCTAGCAAGGATCATCACAATGTCTACTCTTAACCCATTTAACCCCAAGGCCACATTTAACAAATTTTGGAGGCATTAACTAACGACTATGTACCATGTACAAGGGATGTATCAACCATGATAATTCAAAGGTAGTGCTAGATTAGCTTGGCACCTTACAGCACCAAGCTAATCTGGCACTGCCCTTGAATTATCATGGTCGATCCATCTGTAGGACGTTTGGGCTGAATGGGTTAATATGTGTGACTTTATATTTGGCTGACATATTTGTGTTGCAGTTTCAAGCAAGCTAGAGAGGCAAAAGAAACAATAGTGAAAACAAAGAGTGTTGTGCGCGTGTGTGTACATGGTAGTTAATGGTCAGGTTAGGGTTGTGGTATGAGAAAGCAATTTGTGTTACTGTTGGGCAGATTTTAAATAGATAATTAAACCAAGGAGCTTACAAGTTAGTGCCTTTTGTCAATGTGCGCCACAGGTTGCGAGCTGACATCTCAAAGTTCGAAAACAGGTTTGTTTTCAAACTGGTCCAGCCATCAACAAAAAACGCTACAAACAGCCAGAGGGCTAATGCAAAATTACAATACTATGATCACAAATAGCACGGTCTGTCTTTATGACTCCCGGGCACCACAGTGCATGTATATCGAGGCTGACCTGTACAAAATGACTGACGGAAAGAATTGACCTCTGTGAGTTTCCCTCTGTGGTCAGGGAGCTATTGGAGCAAATCAAGGAGTTTGAGGAACGAGAGTTTGCGGGGACCAAGCGAGACACAGAGTTCGTCCCCAAGAAACTGGAGCCAGTAAACGAGACAGGTGGGACTGCCTTGCTTCACATGGTGAGTTGATGAGCCTGTTTAGAGGTCAGGGGTCACACACACAAAAATCCAAGTTTTGTAACAAATGCATCAAGATGTACACAGGTGTTTTGTTTTATTTTTGAAGCCTTGGAGATGCTGTATGCAAAATCATGCATCTAAAAATCTGATCACTGACTAATGTGTGTTTAGTAGAAAATTCTTCTTCTTCCTCAAACACTCTTTATATGGACAGCCTGGTCTCCTCTATAAATGCTGCCGTGCGCTGCAGGTCCTCCAGGCCTCCATAGAGCTTGCGGGACACCCCTGGTTAGTAGAAAAGCATGTGTAAAACTAAAAGGCACTGACCTGCATGCAAAATAATTTTGCACAAGGTTACCGGTAGTTGATTATAAGACCTTCCTTTGCATGCTAATTTGGTTGACTACTCTTACAGGTCAAAGGAGGTTGATAAATGTGAAAAATGCACTTTGGCAAAACAGGAGTTTGCACCTACATGTACTATGGTCAACTCTATAATTTTTCCAAGACACAGTTGAACTCCAGCTCACTTGAGTGACCTTTGAAAAAGGTCATGCATGTGAGCCAGGAGGGTTTGCCATTGTTGTTCCTTAACTGCTGAATGTACACTGTATTTTTAAAGTTTGTGATGTATTTTTCAGAAAATTGAAGAACTTCAAAAAGAGAATGAACAATTGAAGTCCCGGTTGTGCAAAGTTGATAAAGAGGTAAGTATATTAATGGTTTTAACCACTGAATGTAATTTTACACACAGCGTCCATTATTTGTCTGCTTACCATCATTTGGTTGCGCCCACAAAGTGGCCAGCCACCATGGGAGAGACACATCTCTTTATCACCACATGTGAACTGAGATAGGGTAGTATCACACCCCCAAAAAAAGGATGAGCATTGTATAAATTCTCATAAATAACCCATTCAGCCCTGACGCACTACAGCCAGAGATGGGTCGATCATGATAATTCAAGGGTAGTGCCAGATTAGCTTGGCGCCTGTCAGCACCAAGCTAATCTGGCACTGCCCTTGAATTATCATGGTCGATCTATCTCCTGCAACTGGTGCATAGTCATTAGATGATGAATCCAAAATTTAGGAAATACAGCCAGCAGGCTGAATGAGTTACTACATGTGTGACAGTCTTCAGTCCTGGAAACTGATTCCACTTTTACAAATCCCAGGAAACTGAATTTCAGTTTTGTGTTCAGCCAGAACACAGTCCCTCAGACAGACTGTACTGTATGCAAGAGGCACAAATTCTTATGAGCCTTGCATCTGCAGGGGCTTGTGAGAATTTAAGGATCATCATCATGGGGCATAGTTAGTCCGTGGACCATTTTCATTTAAACTTTTCACACTGTTGCTCATGATAATAATTCATAAGCACCATAGAAAGCCGTCTAAAATTGAGAAACTCGACACAAGGAATGAACCTGATAAATATGTCACAAGTGCTTTCATCTTTTCCCAGTTTGCTGCTATGATGGCCAGCCAGGGTGCACTTTCCTCTGAATTGGCTTGGGCCAGGGGAGGTGGTCAAGGACAGCAGGTGAGTTGGTCCTCATGACCCGAGTTGAAACTTAGTCCTTTGTCAGTGCAGTGCCTGGTGATTTGCCCCATATATTGCCATGCGCCCCAAGTGTTTCCTAGTTTTACAGCAAAGCAAAGCAAAGTGATTCCATTTGTTGAAATTAAATCAAACAGTAACCACATTTGTCCTGTCAAAACATAGTAAGCCCATTTTTGTGAAAAAAAAAAAGATTTTCAGTGTATTACAGTGAAAGTTTTGCTTTTCACAAAAATGGAGATATTGGTGTTTTTTTCACAGGGCAGATGTATAATTCATTTGAATATACACTATTGTTTCCTGTAATATATATTTCCATGATCGCTTTTATTTTCACTAGGAAGATCATATTTTTTTATTTTGACAAAACGCCTAAACACGGAACACCTTTGGGTGCCATTTTTAAGACTATGTAAGAATTATAAATATGCAGGGTGTCAAAAATATACGGGGTGTGTCATGTGGCAACATATACTAATAGCAGCAAGAAGCATAGAGCCTTGTGGGACCCTGCTGTGGCAGGGTCCTAAGGAGCTCTGTGCCTCTTGCAGATGCTTGGATGACAGTCTTGGAGACTGCAGCTTTTTCAGCATTCTGATTAATTTTAGCTTCCCGGTTAAGACAGAATGGTACTTTGGCAAACATGTTGTTCTGTGAGAGGCAAAATATGATGTCAGATAAGAGGTTTATGCAGGACACCGACAATATATCTCTTGCTAACATGGGTCAGCTGCCACCAAACTTGCTGTCTCTCTCATCCTATCTTGCATTGACTACTGCAACTCTCTCCTTTCCGTCCTCCCTCACTCCACCACTTTCACTCTCCAGCACGTCCAGAACAATGCTGCCCGCCTCATCCTCAGAAAGAAAAAATCCGATCACATCACTCCCCTGCTCAAACTTCTTCACTGGCTTCCCATCCCCCAACGCATCCAATTCAAGATTCTGTCTTTCTGCTACAAATCCCTGAACAACTGCGCTCCCGCCTATCTCTCAAACTTACTTCACCCCTACACTCCTCCCCGCTCCGCCTCCGACCCTCTCCGCCTCCACGTCCCCCGCACCAAACTCAGCACTTTCGGCCCCCGCTCCTTTTCAGTATACGGTCCATCCACCTGGAACACTCTCCCACTCTCTCCCCGCCAGAAACACTCTCTCTTCTCCTTCCAGTCCGCCCTCAAAACTCACCTCTTTCAACAGTTCTAGCACTATACCACCACACTCCCCACCCTAAGCAGACTGTCGTAATGTATTTCACTATTTGTGGTACGTGTCTAAAGCGTGCACATGTGTGCGCGAGTTGTGAGTGCGCACTTAGAGTTATAATAATTATAACATAAGCGCATTATAAATACCGTAATTATTTTTATTATTATTTGTCAGCCGCAGCTACATTTCGCATTTAGCCCTGACAAACTACATCAAGAGATGGATCGACCATGATAATTCAAGGGTAGGGCCAGGTTAGATTGGCGCCTTGGCGCCTGTCAAATCTGGCCCTACCCTTGAATTATCACAGTTGATCCATCTCCTGCAACTGGTACACAGTCATTAGGTGACACTGCCAGATTTGGGAAATGTGACTGTGGGTTCAGTTGGTTAATTTTCCATGCTTGTGTGACAAAATCCGCATCAATGTGACAAGAAATGCATCAACAGCCAAATGGGCTAATTCTGTAACTGAATAGATTGAACTTGCGTGTAGTTTGACATGTAAGTATCTAACTGACAGCCCCATTCTATAGTGGTAGTAAGTGGACCAACTTCAGTCATTTCAAATTTAAACTCTTGTCACCCATGCAGATTTTGTTTTGCTGAAGATTGTCTATGACCGTTACTTATGAAGGTTTCATGCAAATGTGTGTGATTTTATGGTGGATTTATTTATTTTCTCAAAATCTTTACCGATGGCATTACTACTAGGAATGGTTCGCTTAGCATACCAATTTTAGCCCCAAAAACTCGTTGTGTACACCACAAACGGGGAGGTGACTCTAGGGAGTCGTTACCAAGAGACTCTGAGTAGCCTCCCCTACCTCCCTATCCGGTGGTGCGCTCACCGTTTCCCGCCAGTCTCATCGCTTAGCTACACATAACCGGTTGTGTGCACCTCGCATGCTCCAACTGTGTATGGTGGGATTACCTTTTGTGAACTCGACTTACGTTGGATTTACGTTGGACGTGTGTTACTACCTGTGTGGTGTTGGGTGCTTGGATCACCTTCGGTTTCTGAGGATTTACTTGGTGGTTTGGTCTCTTTGGATTACTGGGTCTCGGGACATGACAAGGTAAAACTTCAGTTACTGCCTCAGCCGGCGATTTACCGGGCAGCGGCATTGACCGGAGACTATGTACACGACCGACCGGGAGCTCGGACCCTCGCAAGGAGGCTCCGCGCACTCGCACCAGCCTTTGTCTGTCTTATGTTACAGTACTCAAGTGAGGACCTGCACCAGGTGTGGCGTTCCGGTGGCCTAGCGATGCACACGATGTCGTCCTACCCTGCTCAGGCTGCGCCTCCAGTCGGACATGCAACTAATGCACGACCTGGGAGGAGGAACGATGGTCGCGGATTTGGGCATTTTACCAGACGGAGAAACCGGCACGCAACCCCACAGCGACCGCAGTCTTGAAAGTATCGCAGAGGAGGGCCACCTTAGACATCATCAGCTTGTCGACGCAAAAGGATGACAGACTTAACGTTGCTGTTGAAAATTCGTAGCTTGTTAGCTTGTAGACAGGGATGTTGACCTCCAGACTGGTCTCAGGGTAATAAAGACGGATCTCGCTTTCCCGATTCTGGCTTTGATGTCCTCATCAGAACCAGCTGTTGCTGAAACAATTCGCCCAGGTAAGTGAAAGAGGTAACTTCTTTCAGCGCGCTGTCTCCAAGGGTGATTAGCTTCTGCTGCTTCTTGAACAGGGTCATGGTTTCCGTCTTCTCCAGGTTGATCTGCAGTCCAGTCTTGGATGCTTCTTGGGCCAGGTTATGTGTATCAGTTTTCTCTTGCATATGTTGGCATTTCTGGGACATCGGGCACAGGTTGTCCGCAAAGTCCAGGTCCTCAAGGAACTGATTCAGGGACCACTGGATTCCGGTTTTTCCTGCTTTAGTTGCCTGTCGCATCACCCAGTCGACCACCAACAGGAAGATCATTGGAGAAAGCATGCATCCCTGTCGGACTCCTGTTGTCACCGCAAAGTCCTCTATCAGTTTGTCATTGTGGATAACTTGGCAGGTGGTGCCTTCATAAAGTTGCTGGATCAGGGTAATGAAGCTTTGAGGGATAGGGATTCCATAGTGATGGAGGAGCTGCCAGATGGTTTCTCTGTCTACACTATCGAACGCTTAGCGAAAGTCGATGAAGTTGAGGTACAGCGTCGACTGCTTCTGCAAGAATTGTTCGATGATGATTCGGAGCGTTGCTATTTAATCTGTATACGGCTTGTCTTTCCTGAAGCCAGCTTGTTCTGGTCTAAGTTTTTCTTCCACTGCATCTCTCAGCCAGTTGAGGATAATGCGGGTCAGTACTTTGCTAGGTACTGACAGTAGCATGATGCCGCGCCAGTTCTTCCAGGATCCTAGGTCTCCTATCTTGGGAAGTTTTACCAGGTGTCCCTTTTTCCAATCTGCTGGTACTCTTCCTTCCCTCCAGCTGAAGCGGTATAAAGAGCCTTATAGCAGCCGACTGGACTTGCCCTCCTGTCAAACACCAAGAGCTCCACCTCGCCTTTCGGCCTGGGATATGCCACGACGGGATTCGTTCCCTAAGGATATGCAGGCATTAGGAGTTCAGTTCCCTCCGCAAAGAGGAAGTTGGGCCTCTCGCATGCCCACCAGGAAAACGGAGAGCCCAGGCAGCAGAAGCGGGGGACCACCTCACTGAGACGACAGCGTCCGCCAGCCTTAGGCCGGACCAGCGCCTAGACCGGGGTGCACCTCTGAGTGGGAGAGGAAATTAAGCTGCTGACTGGACAGGCCACGAACACAGACTTCGGGGTCCCGAGACATAGAGCCACGGGCGATCCACCGAGACCGAAGCCCGCCACAGAGAGGAAACAAGCTCGGTCAGTACTTATAGCCGACAAGATGTGGTTATTTGTCGAGTGCGGGATCCCAAAGCACCACCCCACCCCGCCCCCACCCTTACCCCCCCCCCAACCGCCCCCCACCCAACCCCCGCCCCCACCCCCCCCACCCACCCACCCACCCCCCACCCTAGGAGCGTAGAGCGGGACTCCCAGCGGCCTCGGTCCCCGCGATCAGAAGAGCGACCGCAGCAGTGCCACGGTACAGGGCGCTACAGATCGCACAAGGGAACGTCTCCACTTCCTGTTTCTCCTCGTCGGACCGGCGGACAAGTTCAGGCACATCGCAACGGCGGACCTCTTTGTGACACCGGATCTCAGACGCACCCTCCAGGAGCAGCCGATCTTCAGGGACCGTTCTACCTCGAGGATGCGGCGGGCCTTGACATCAGCACCGGGACCACTTGGATAGCAGTCGCGGGACAGATTTAGCCTCACTTCGGCACCGGCCCAGCTCTCACCAGCGGTCCGCGATGGTTCATGGAAACAGACTCTCCCCGGTGGTGACTCTTTGGTCGGCGCACAGACCTACAGCGTCTCCCTCAGCACAGGCCGCGTCGGATGATGAGGAGGCGCTCAGTCTACACCCGGAGGACTTGGTGTCAGTGTTGGGCGTAGACGACGGGCAACCAGTTTCACCTGGCAGGCGATCATCACTCTCCACCACCTCAGTCGATGCAGCCCCGGCATCGCATACTCGCCGCTCCTTGGACGAGGCGTCCCGGCTCATCGCGTCATTCCTCCCTCCAGAGTACTGCCCTCCGTCTCCGCCCCTGAAGAGAAAGGCCTCGGCGATGGTCGACGCACCACGGCAGCCCAAGTATGTCAAGTCGCTCATTCCACTGGCAGGCTTCGGGACCTAGCGGAGGTGTTCTTGGTTCAGTTTCGGAGACCAGGGCTTCTTCTCAGACTCGCGATGGCCAGAGGGGATGGATATCACCTTCCACCAGCGGTGGTATGCAGGTCACTCCCAGGTGTTTTCCTGTGCCCTACCGGCGTTGGAGAAGGACGTGCTGTTGCAGGCAGGGGCACCCCACAACGGACACTGACGCGAGGTTTGAACAGGACGGCTACATTGGTCCGCAACTCCCTAGTGTGCGCGGGATTCCTCGAGATGGTGACGTAGTCTGTGGTCAAGTGGCTGAAGAACACCTGGGACCTCTCAGCTTCGGCTCCTCTGCGCGGGATACACACGGTGTTCATGGCTGCGAATAGGGCAGCATACCACACCTTGGCCAACTCCATGGTGGCGTCCGCCAACTGCGACCTGATGCGACGGGACGAGTTGCTGGGACGCTGCCTCTCCGTCCCAGCTTCAGTGAAGCCACAGCTGCGCCAGGCACAGTTGGGGGGGGGGGGGGGGGGGGGGGGGAACTCTACTATTCAGACCGACAGCAGACAGTAAGGAGACAACGAAGGAACTCTGGCTCGCCACGGCAGGATCCGTCTCCGTCTGTTTTCAGGCAACCCACAGAGCCGTGGGTCGCGCCCTGCGGTTCATCAGAACCCTCTCCTCCCTCCTTCCCCCTACCCGCGCACTCGCGCGCTTTCCTCACACCCTCCACTGCCTGGTCCAGAGGAGCCCAGAAACGAGGGCATGGTCGGGCTCACTGACTTGACCCCCTGTGATACCGCCAATTCCTGTAGGGTCTCTGTTTGGCAGGAGGCTAGCTCTCCACAGCAGCACGTGGCAGCAGCTATTTCAGGACGACGCATGGATTCTTTTGACTGTCAGGGAGAGCCTGAGGATCTCCTTCCAGTCCTTCCCCCCCCCCCCCCCCCCCCTTTTGCACTCTCCCCTGTGGACGTGAGTACCGGGGAATCAGGACAAGGCGACAGCGCGGCACAGTGAAGTGAGAGCCCTACTCCGGAAGGAGGCCACAGAGGTGGTCTCACGCCTCGACTCCCCGGCCTTCTACAGTCGACTCGTCCTCGTCCCCAAACCCCAAACCCGGAGAAGGGGCGCCCGGTAATCGACCTTTCAGCGCTAAACAAGTACAATTCGGCCCACACTTCAGGGTGGATATGGTCAGAGCGCAGAGGGTGACGGTGCAGCCCCAGGATTTCACAGTGAGCCTTGACCTAGTGGACGCATATCTTCACGTACCCTTCCTTCTGGCGTCGCGAGTTACCTGCGCTTCGCCTACCGTGGGGTGATATATCAGTTCGGGCCCTACCATGTGGACTAAACGTCAGCCCGTGGATCTTCACCAGGGTTATAGACGGAGTTGTCTCAAAGTTTCAACAAGTGGCCTCCAGTCCAGCCTCCAACTACCTGGATGACCTGCGCCTCCGGAACGAGATGGTGAAAGCATTGAAAGAGGACAGAGATTCCTTGCTGACTCTGCTCCGCCGACTCGGATTTCCTGGTCAGTGGTGGCAAGTTCGACCTGATACCGTCACGCAGGTTTATCCACCTAGGCATGGAGTTCTGGACTGACATCAACCGGGTATGACTCCCCAAAGGGCGGATACAGAAGATAGCGGAGGCAGCACTCCGAGAGGCTCGCGTGGAAGCTCTCCCGGCCAGGGCCTGGCTCCAGCTTCTGGGCCTACTAAGCCCTGCAGCGGATCTCCTACCCATAGGCAGACTCTACTCTCGACCAATACAGCTGCCCCTCCTCGGGCGACCTGGCAACCCTGGTGCCGGTGTTG
Source organism: Semisulcospira habei (assembly GCA_036245525.1). Lineage (NCBI taxonomy): Eukaryota > Metazoa > Mollusca > Gastropoda > Semisulcospiridae > Semisulcospira > Semisulcospira habei. The sequence goes on from BTPG01000001.1 coordinate 282,768,675, forward strand.
ACGTTGGTCAAGTCTCATCTCCAGCGGTGGGCGGACAGTGCCTGGCTAGCGTCTCTTCTCCCCTCCGCCTCAGCTCTCCATCTGCACGGACGCGAGCCTCTCAGGCTGGGGAGCACACCTGCTACCGGAGTTTGTCTCAGCCTCAGGCAGCGGGACGAGGGAACACACAGGCAGACATATCAACTGGCTGGAGAGGAAGACGGTGTGGCTTGCACTTGTCGGGTCGGAGGAATGACTTAAGCAACAGGAGGTACTGGTGATCTCCGACACCTCGACGGTCGTGACTTACATTCAGATTCAGGGGGGAAACGTGTGCACCCTCCCTTTGCATCCTCGTGTACCAAGTCCTCCTGTGGTGCAGGGATCGGGGCATCTCTCTGCGGGCGCGGCACATCCCAGGCCAGCTCAACGTACTCATGGCCTCACTCTCACGACGGGGCCAGCCACTTCACTCAGAGTGGTTGCTATGCCCAGATATCTTCCAGCTACTCTGCGCGTGTTGGGAGACGCTGATGATCGACCTCCTTGCCACGAGGTGGGACAAGAAGCTGCCTCTTTTCGTCCCCCCCCCCCCCCCCCCATACCAGTTCCACAAGTCTGGGCCATAGACGCGCTCTCTATTCCGTGGGACGGACTCCTGGCGTACATGTTCCCTCCCACAGTGCTGGTACCAAAGGTGCTTCAGAAGCTCAGGGGCGGCAATACGTTCCTGATCCTTGTAGCCTTTTACAGCTGGACCAGGGGCTGGACCACAGACCTCCAGAGCCTTGCTACAGCCCCCCCCCCCCCCCCCCCCCCCCCCCACCTGAAGCTCCCCACACCGCGTACGAGGCTCAAGCAGCCACGGCAGCAACTGTTTCATCCGTGCCCAGAACGACTGCGGCTACACGCTTGGAGATTGTCAGGCAGGCCCTCGCAGCAAGAGGCTTCTCGGGTGCAGCAGTGGAAGCGGTTGCAGCGGCTCGGAGGGTCTCTGCCCATAACGTCTACGAAGGAAAGTGGCGAGTACTCCAGGCCTTGTGCGCAGCGGAGAGACTCGTCCCCACGGAGCTGACTAACCCCCAATTGGCCGAGTTCTTTCTGTGGGTATTCTCCAAGCAGAACCTGGCCCCCATCACTATCCGAGGTTACCTGGCAATGGTGGCGGACAATTATCGACACCTGGGACGGCCGGGCCCGGGTGCCTGCAAGGACTTCTGATGGCGCACTTCAATCTGCAACGGCCGGCTTCACACTCATTGATTCCTCGCTGGGACTTGTCCTGGGTGCTCACCTGGCTCAACGATTCGAGCCCCTACCACTCACGTGGCTTGGAGACCTAACCGGGAAGACCTGCTTCTTGCTCGCCCTCGCCACAGCCTCTCGGGTTAGCAAGATACACGCTTTCTTGGGGCATCCCTCCTGTCTCCAACTCAGGGCCGATGGCTCGGTGCAGCTTCTCACCGACCCTTTGTTCTGGCCAAGAACCGCCTCCCAGCGTCTGCGCCGCAAGTATTGACTGTCTGTCCGCTCAGGGCAACAGACCAGTCCCGGGAGTCCTGTGTACAGGACCCTGTCAGGGCGTGTAAAGTATACCTGCGCAAAACTAAGCCACTAAGACAAGGGTGCTCGCGCCTATTCCTGCCCTTGGCTCCAGATACACGAGACATCGCAGCGCAGACAATCTCTTCCTGGCTACGCTGGGTCATCCGGTCGGCGCAAACCCGCAATCATGACTATACGGCCAACTAGCATTGATAATAATGGCGCTTTCGCCGATGCTGGATTGACCTATAGCCCACTGCGAACGACAAAAAAAAAAAAAAAAAAGATCCGGTCGGCGTATAAAGAGCTCTCCCCAGAGCAGGCCAGGACGATGCGTACCCGAGCACACGAAGTCAAAGCAGTGGCAGCAAGCATCGCCTTTGACTGCAACTGCGCAGTGATGGACATTGTGGCGGCCGTGGGTTGGTGGGCCGAGTCTACCTTCGCCCGCTTCTACTTGCGAGACCTATCCGGCCAGCGTGACTACCTGACCCTAGTGGGGGACATCTCAGCGGCTCAGCACTCAGTCCAGGCACCACAGGCACCATGGCTAACGCCTAGCTAAAATTGTCGGGAGTGGGCGCGTAGGGAGGGCCTCGATCGTTAACGCGCGGAAGCACTCGGGCAATGGTGTACTGAGGGGTGCAGCACCCACCTCCTATTCGTCATTCTTCCTAGTAGTAATGCCATCAGTAAAGATTTTGAGAAAATAAATGGATTCTTCTCTAAAATGTATTTTTTCGAAAAATACTTATCGATGGCATTACTCAGAGGTCCATCCCTCCTACCCCGCTTGCCGCAGTGGAGCTAAAGCTCAGAGACTGGCGGGAAACGGTGAGCGTGCCACCGGATAGGGAGGTAGGGGAGGCTACTCAGGGTCTCTTGGTAACGACTCCCTAGAGTCACCTCCCCGGTTGTGGTGTACACAATGAGTTTGGGGGGCTAAAATTGGTATGCTAAGCGAACCATTCCTAGTAGTAATGCCATCGGTAAGTATTTTCGAAAAAATACATTTTAGAGAAAAATCAATTTTTCATTGCATCTGTTTCACAGGGTGATGGAGCAGATGTTGACGCACTGCGCAAGAAGATGACAGGACTAGAATCTGACATTGAAGCTGTGAGTATCTCTTGTGGAGAAAAGTGTTGAAGCAAATGTGCATGGTAAGCTTGACAGTCTCTGACTTTGCTTAACTCATTCAGCTCGACGGCCGTACCTCCCAAATTTTGGAGGTGTCATCTAATGACTATGCAGCAGACCATGATAACTCAAGGGCAGTGCCAGATTAGCTTGGTGCAGATAGGCGCCAAGGTGCGTCAGGGCTGAAGGGTTAATGATGATGTGTTACAATAGCTGAACCCATCTTTTCACCCATCTTTTCTGTCGCCGCTCTTGGCTGTCTTCATGCAAACGTTTTGGTGGATGAACTTTCATGGAAACTAGTCATCATTCCAGCCAGATATTTGGCAATGCCAAACAGATTTAATACTAACCAAAGAAGTATTTGTGCATGTAACAAACACATACCTATTCGAGAAACCTGCATGTGGACTGATTTTTGTAGTGCATAAAATGAGGTTGTTTTATTTTGCGACTTCTGGTGTATTTTGTTTATACATGGATTTTCTAATCCAATGAGACGGGCAAAAGCATGCATTGGATTGACAAATATAAATAAAATATACAACAAAAATCTTAATTTATTTTGAAACGAATACAAATGCTCAGTTTCTTCAGTTTACAGAATTGTTTGCGTGTTGAGATTTTGACATTATATATTTTGTGCATATAATCTTGTGCCCATCATGTACACATCTATATGCAAAGCATATTTTATGGAAACAGGAAAGACGAAAGGGCATGCAAACAGCAGAATCAGCGGAAAAAGATCTAGCCAACACGAAACACGAGCTGCTTCGCATCAGAGAAATGCTGGATATGGCAGAAAAGGTATGTGCTATCTTTCATGAAGACGCGGCAGGAGGCTTGAGTTTACAGTGGTCTTCAGCAAGAGGCATAGATCCTCATGAGCCCCCGCAATTGTGGGGGCTCATGAGGATCTATGCCTCTTGCTGGCAGCAGTTCTGCCCAGCGAAAGCAAAAGACAGTAAATTAATTTTGGTAAAAAACATTTTTTTTATTGAATACAACATGATGGATGTCCTGACTTTTGCCATCTTAACTCTCTTGTGCATGTAGCCACTGGTACTGTTTACTGTTTAAGTAAGGGTAGTGTCTGATTAGCTTTGTGCCAGGCATGGCCTGAAGATAGATGGCTTGAATTTATCATTGATTCTCTGACAAGCGGTGCTTGCAAACTGAAAGACATGTATGGATAATGACAGCCCAAGAACAATGTCTGAAGAGGCGTCACTAATCAGGCACTGCTGTTGAGCGATCATTGTCCTCGAGCTGCCATTTTCGAATACTCTTCTAACAGATAGAAAAGTTATGCTCATGTCTTGTGTCAAAATAAAATCCTGACAGGAAAGGTAAATTACCTCCCCTGATCAGCTTGTGATGCGAGACTTTTGGTTTTGTCTCAGTCTCCGTGATCGACTATAATTATTGCCAGGGGTAGTGCCACATTTGCTTGGTGCCTTGGAAGGTGCTGGGCTAATCGGGCACTATCTTTGAACAATCATGACTGATCCAGACCTGAAAGGAGGCGGTAGCGTACACAATGCTAAAATCAGACAAAGAAAAAAATACATGCTTGAAAAGGACAGTTACATGGCAGAACTTTGTGTTGTACTTTCTGATGTGTTCCTTTCTCTCTTGGTATTTTCTTTTCACAACTGAGTATCTCCTTCTGTGGTGTCTTCACTCATGAAGGATGCACCACAACCTGATACGGCATAAAGCTGTGTATCCGAATACATCACATCACGTCTTGAAGGCGTTAACCCATTAAATCCTGAGGCTGAACTTTTTTTTCACATTTGTGAAGGGTCCCACGAAGGCTACATTACAGTTCTGGAGATAGGTAGGCATTGATAGTTCAAGGGTGGTGCCAGAACTGCTTGGCGCCCTGGGGGCACCACCCTTGAACTATCATGGTCAAGTTTATCTCATGTTAGAGTGTATCATGATTTGAAAGGTTGAGGGTGAATTTTAATCAAATCAGTATTTTAGAGCTCTTTGAGAATTTGAGTGGTCTGCAAAGTAAAGCAGTTCCGTCTTTATTGGAGGTCAGCAAATGCACAGAGCTGAAGTTCAACAGACACCGTCTGCAAGCGGCATAAATTGTCACGAGCCATTGCGGCTGCATTGACTAGGATTATCCCATTCAGCCCTGACACACTACAGCAGGAGACGGATTGACCGTGATAATTCAAGGGTAGTGCCAGATTAGCTTGGATCTTGATGGCGCCATGGTAATCTGGCACTACCCTTGAATTATCACAGTCAGTTCGTCTCCTGCAACAGCCACATACAATTTTACAAATGCGGCCTTGGGTTTGAATGGGTTAAGCCTGTGGCTAACAAAGAGTGGCGTCATTAACATACGCAGTTTTAGGCACAAATCAAGGTTTATTTGTCCATTTGCCATGAATACGCATGCCACACGCAGTGATTGCAGTGGTCAGGTGGAATGGTTTCTGTGTATTGCTTGGACGTCATCACTGGCAACGGCAGTTACCAATTTTCTGTGACCCGATTCAGATTTTCAAGATCACTTCTCTTGTTTCAGGAGTTGGAGAGGAAAGTGAGTCAGACGGCGCCCTTCAAAAACCTGAAGAGCATGTTACAGAAGAAGAATGATCAGATCAAGGACCTACGCAAGCGCCTGTCAAAGTAAGCCATGTGTGTGGCCACACTGGTTGCCTCTGTCATTTCACTTAAAGCGAATGGAGGGAGACAACCGGCATGGTGTGTAGTTGGCAAAGAGTTCTGTGTTATTTGGAGTTACATTCATTACAGCACTGTCCCAAAAACGACTTCAGATGGTGCTGATATTGCATCCATGCGTCTCTTTGATGTGTCCTTGGATACAAGCTCAGCTTACAGAGGAGCCTGTTTTGAGTGACCATCCTTGTGGGAAATCATCTGTTATTAAAGATCATCATGTAGCCACCTGAATGACAGTCTTTAATGACATGTGACACTTTTTTTTTTACCTTAACCCTTTTATGCCCCGGGACCCTACAGCTGGAGATGGATTGATCATGATAATTCAAGGGTAGTGCCTGAAGGCGCCAAGCTCATCTGGCACTACCCTTGAATTATCATGATCAATCCCTTTCCTACAACTCGGACATAGTCGTTAGGCAACACCTCCAAAATTTGAGAAATGGGATCTTGGGGGTAAAAGGGTTAAAGACTTCTCTTGAGAGAGCACATCGTTTAAGACCACTTTTGTCTTGCGGAAAAAATGGAGGTGGCTCAAAACAAGTTCCACATGCCATCCTTGGATGTTGTTGCACCATTGTACCTATGGGGTTGTGACAAAGCACTACCAATTTAGGCGCATTGTTTTTCATGCTGCTTGGACCCACCAAGTACATTTGCCAGGACATTAACCCCTTCCCCACCACACCACGTATATTTTCGTTTCTTACATCGTCGTCCATTCAATGACCAAAGAGCCAAAACCGTCCAAGAAACATGGGCACATATTGGTCTCAGCAATAGGCATAGATCCTCGTGAACCCCTGCAGTCGTGTTTGAGGTTGGATAGTGTTCACTTTTTCTCGGCAGTGAAGGGGTTAACTAGATGGGCGGTGGGGCGTGGGCGAGTGCTCTGTATCGTGATCAGAAGCTAAAATTCCTTGGGTTAGCATCTTCAGTCTGTGTGTGTGTTTGAATATTCACAAGCTTAATAACCCGTCTAACCCCACGGCTACATTTCCCACATTTTGGAGCTCTTACCTAAGGACTATGTACCAGTTGCATTAGATGGATTGACCATGATAATTCAAGGGTAGTGCCAGATTAGCTTGGTGCCTGAAGGCACCAAGCTAATCTGGCACTACCCTTGAATTATCATGGTCACTCCATCTTCTGCTGGGGCATCAGGGCTAGAAGTGTTTCCTAAATCTGTATATGTTGAAACATTGATTTAAAAGAAAAGGCATGGGCATGTACATCCAATTTTATGAGATGAGTGCTAACTTCCATCTGTAGTCAGCGTCTCCTTCCCGTTTTGTACTGTCCCTTGGGGGAGCATGGGTTGCAGTGCACGGGTTATTGGTATCTCCGAAAATTGGTGGGAGTGAGGGGGGGCAGGCAGAGCGAGGGTCATGGCACACATTGTGCCTTCAAGTGGTGAACAAGTCTACAAGTTGGCCCTTGACATAAATGTCATCTGTTCCCACTGTGTGATAAAATATCATCATGCCTTTTTGGCTCGGGTGCGAAGTAAAAGTGAGTCTTATGTTCTGGGCCAGTGGTCATCTAATCCAGACCACAAAGGTGACAGATTTAGTGGTCATCTGTCCGCAGTCGTCCATGGTAAACTTTAACTTTGGCATTTCCTCGGAGACTATTCGAGCTACAGTCTTCAAACTTGGCCCAAGGATACTTTGTGGCAAGACCTTTTTAAACATACCCATTTCAGTGACATCTCACAAAGGTCAAGGTCACAGGGGATCAGGAAATATATCAAAAATAGCTATTTTGGGACATAATTTATTTTTTCTCAAATACTATTCACAACATCAAACCCAAACTTGGTACAAAGATACTTGATGGCAAGACCGTTATACCCACACTAATTTGGTTGATCCCTCGGAAAGATCAAGGGTCACAAGAGCTCAAGAAATAGGTCCAAAATAGCCATATTTGGACAAAAGATGTTTTTTTCACAATTACTATTCACAACTTAAAACCCAAACTTGCCACAGAGATACCTGATGGTAAGACCTTTTGTATGCATACTAATTTGGTTGATCCCTTGGGAAGGTCAAGGGTCACAAGAGCTCAAGAAAAAGGTCCAAAATTGCCATATTTTGGCAAAAGATGTTTTTTTTTTAAACTTCAAACCCAAACTTGCTACAGATATACCTGATGGTGAGACCTATTTATGCATACTAATTTGGATGAGCCCTCGGAAAGGTCAAGGGTCACAAGAGCTCAGGATATAGGTAAAAAAAATAGCCATATTTTGACAAGTAATGTTTTTTCTCAATTACTATTCATAACTCCAAACCCAAACTTGCTACAGAGACACCTGATGGTAAGACAAATCAATGCATATTAATTTGGATGACCCCTCAAAAAAGTCAAGGGTCACAAGAGCTCAGGAAATAGGTACAAAATAGCCATATTTTGACAAGAATTGTTTTTTCTCAATTACTATTCGCAATTTCAAACCCACACACACTTGCTACAGAGATACTTGATGGTGCCTTGAGGCACCAAGCTATGCATACTAATTTGGATGACCCCTCGAGAAAGGTCATGGGTCACAAGAGGTTGACAAATGTGTATAAAATGCCAATAATTGTAGTGATTATCAACATTTTTGCAAACTTTTCAGTCAAATTTGGCACAAAGGTAGCTGATGATAAGACTTTCCTATGTATCCTAACTTAGTCGACTCACAGCGAAGGTCAAGGATCACGAGGGGTTCACAGATGTGTGAAAACTGATTAAATTTTGAGAAAACATGGATTTTGTTAGTGCAGAAGCCATCCCCTTACTTATTGTGAGATATGTGTATCGATCATACACGTGAGCCATAAGGGCTTTGCCTTTCTTTTTTCTGTTTGCTTTCAGGCATGAGGCTTTGGACGATGAATGAAGCACGCCAAAACCACACGCATTTTATTTTTGTTCCACCGATGCTGAACACTTTGGACCAAGACAACTCAAACATTGCATCAAACGCAGGTTCATGAAACATATCTGAAAAATATTTTAACGAGACTGTTCTAGATCTGGAAGATATATTTAACATGAACACCAACATATCTTGACCATATTTTAACCCTTTGGCTGTTGGTAGTATTTTTAGTCGTGATGATTCCTACAGGAATCATCATGACAAAAACCGCAAGTGACAGCCAAAGGGTTAACAACAATGAATGTCTGTGTGCTGTTCAGTGGTTGTGGACCTCACGGCCTCAGGCTGTAAGGTTCAAAATCACAGACAAGCATGCATCCATAATCAAACATATCTGCAAAATATTTTTGACATGAATGCTTGTGTGTTGGTCAATGAAGTTTGGACCCTACGGCCACCGGCTGTACGGTCCAAAATTCAAGACCAACACACTTTTGGTGTGTGAACAGGAGACGACATACTGCAGCAACTTTGTGATATTTTTTACTGGCCGTCCATTCTGTGCGTTTAGGATCTGCATGTATATAAGTCAGCCTCAGTATTGCATGCACAAGTACGTCACAAAACTGAACTTGAACGATTCCCAAGCGGATGTCCAGTGAGCAAAAGGTCCTCTGGCCAGCGTCAGCCTCAGTTGGTCCATGCAGTGTCGTGCACGGGCCAACTCAGGCAGCCATTGTCCCAAGTACCTTGTGCTTGCAGGGTGTTTATTTCTACATGAGCCTATGTGAATTCAAGTCTGTTTTAAAGCACCAGTACATGTAAATCTGAAGACGAATTTCAGCACCACTTGAGTTGGCTAATGAACTACTACATCAGTTTTGGCTTGGATCAAATGCACTCGCACTTGTGTATTTTGTAGCAGCTGTGACTGTGTTAGTCTATTTTTTTGTGCAGATTACTCATACAGATAGCTCTATGCGAAGCCGTTTTAAATTTCTTGATATTAAGATGTGTGCTAAACTGGATTCTCCTGTGTCTAAATGAACCGTTGCTAGAACTGTATTTAGCATTTCGTAACCATCTGTTGCAAAAGTGTTTCTTTGAACAGTTATGGTAGTACAGGGCTTTTAACACTTTGGGTGTCGGTAGTGGTTTTAGTCCAAATGATTCTGACAGGAATCATCGGGACTAAAGCCACTACTGACACCCAAAGGGTGAAGGTGAATGCAGATGTGGTTTGTTGGTATTGCAATATCCTGAGGCTGACTTGTATCTTTTTGGTATTGTGTGTCAGTTTGTCTTTCTGTCTTTCATTATTCTTTTCATTGTTGTTAAATGAATGTTGTGTTTTCGTTTCATTAGGATGTTTGTGTGTGTTGTGTGTTTGTTGTTGTTGACTTTTCTTTCTTGTTTTCTTTGATAGGGTTCTTGCAAAATACATAAGAGAAAGGGGTTGTAAAACAAGGACAAACCATAAAGCAACTGCACGTTTTGGACATTTTCTATGTAACTTATTCAATGAATTTAAGCACACACACACACGCCAGCTGACCAAAGAGATCGACTCGACGTGATTCTAATATCCTATTTCTGAGGTCTGTGTTCAGTGCACTCAAGTCAAAGTACAGTTCTCAAGTTTTTAGAGTTTTCATATGTGTAGATGTGTTATTGTTGTCAGAAGTGCTTGAAGTTGTCTGAAGTGCTTGTTGTTATCTGAAGAGCTTGCTAATTAAAACTTGTTTTCGTAATGCATAATTTGGCTTTAACTGTACTGTGATGGAAGGGAAAGAATGATTTTTCAGTGCACATTGTGAATATGCTCCTGAATTAGACTACACTGGCTGTCTCACTTGATTGCTTCACTGATCAGCGCAGCAATCAAGGGAGACTGACATCCAGTATAGACTTAGACGTACGTCTGTTACTGTTAGCAGTTATATGACTGGATCTCAAGAGCATTTCCGTCGTCAATGTTTATTTTCCAAACAGCACTTTTTGATCCACCCACCCCATAACTCGCCACCATAATAGGATAACAACCTCCGTTGCGCAAGAAGTCATTGGGCTAATGTTGGCTGCCAATGGCCCGCGCACAGCTGTGCGCAGGCCATTGGCAGCCGACATTAGCCTGATGACCTTTTGTGCACTGGATTGGACTGAACGTTCACAAACTCGATCCTCTTTGTTTTAAATGTGGACAGCTAATCTACTAGGTCGAATGTTTCTCAGTATCTGCATCACACTGGTTGTCTCTCTTCATTCACTACCTGATTTGGCGTAGCAAATTGAGGGAGGCAACCAGTTTATATTTGTTTTGCTAGTGTCACAGTTTATACTGTCAATGATTAAGAAAGAGTTGCCATGCCATGCAATTGTTTGAAGATTGTTCAGAAATCCGTCTGCCTGTAGTTGTTGGGAAATCTGCTTGTAAGACACCAGCTGGTGTAATGCCGCACTTCATGCTGACGAATAGAATCCATCACAAACTTATAATGTGGATATCATACTTGCATATTGGGCTAGTTAGTGCAATTACAATGTATTCCCCTTTTTCGCACAGCATGGATTGTGGATTAATAAGTGGATTTTACTGTACTGAGTTTAAAGTTTTTATGTGGATCTGGGTCTGACTTATTCTGAACTTTATGTTTACCAGTGCAGCTGCAGGGGTCAACTTTGCTATATATAGGCCGAAATCTAACCATTTCATATCAGTCCAGCATGAATCTAGGCAGTGTAAATTTGTACTGCTGCCGTTTCAATTCATGCATATTTCCACACTGGCTGGCTTCATGCTTTGTGTATTTACCATGGATATGCTTACACTTGAATAGCGGCAACACCAACTTGCGCTGGATGGATTAACCCTGGGTAGATTTGCGCCTAGATATAGCGAATTTGAACCCTTCGGCACCAATGAAAGCCTTGATCCGATTGTGCAATGCTTGTGCACGGGTACACATCTTCACTCTCCTCATAAAATATCATCTCCCACATTCTGAGCTATAGTGCACAAAACTACAGCAGAACCTGTTTTGAGTGACCACCTGTCATTAAAGACCATCATTTAGGTGGCTGTGGCTACCTGAATGATGGTCTTTAATGACAGGTGACACTTTTTGCTCCTCAAGACTTCACTTGAGATGGCACGTGTCTTCTAAGACCACTTTTTTTTCGCAGAAACTGATAGTGCCTCGAACAGGTTCAGCTGTATAGATCCAGTCTCCCACACAGCTTGGGTGTAGTGTGCAGCAGACGATTCTGAATGCACACAACATAAAAATAAGTTCATCTGCCGAAACGTATAGTATGCTGGTGATGATTCTTTTAGACACATCTGCTGTGCACTATATACAAGTCATGGGAGATGTATCTACCATGACAACTGAAGGGTATGGTCATAGTGCTTTATTGACTTGTGCACGTCTATTACAGTCAAACCTGTTTGGAGCAACCACCTTTTTTTTGCAAAGAAAATTTGTTCTTAGAAGAGGTGCGCTCTCAAGAGAAAAATCTCACCTGTCATTAAAGCCCATCATTTAGGTGGCTACAGCCACCTAAATGATGGTCTTTAATGACAGGTGGTTTCTCATAAGGATGGTTGCTCAAAACAGGTTCTGCTGTCCTACGTGCACATCGTGTGCACTGTACTGTGATAGGCTCTTGCTTTGTGCCTTTCAAGATATCACATTTATCAAGTAGAATGCATTGATGATATAAATGTAATAAATATTTGAGCTTTTAGGATCAGTCATTATAGGTACCTGGCGCTTTCAGTAGAAGAAGTATTGTTTGCTTTATGTTTTTGGACTTTATAACTCCAAACCATAGGACCAAAATCAAAGACCAGCACACATTAATTGTCGTACAGTATAAATTATTTTGAGCAAACACCTTTTTTGGGCTCACGTGCGAAGCAAAAACGCGAGTATGTTCTGGGCCAATGGTCGTCCGTCTGTCAACTGTCGTCGATGATAAACTTTAACATTGGCATTTTCTCGGAGACTAGGGTCACAAGAGGTCGACATATTCAAGCTACAGTCTTCAAACTTGGCCCAAGGATACTTTGTGGCAAGACCTTTTTGAACATACCAATTTTAGTGACTTCTCACAAAGGTTAAGGTCACAGGGGATCAGGAAATATATCAAAAATAGCTATTTTGGGACATAATTTATTTTTTTCTCAAATACTATTCACAACTTCAAACCCAAACTTGGTACATAGATACCTGATGGTAAGACCTTTATGCCCACACTAATTTGATTGATCTCTCAGAAAGGTCAAGGATCACAAGAGCTCAGGAAATAGGTCCAAAATAGCCATATTTTTACAAAAGATGTTTTTTCTCAAATACTATTCACAACTGCAAACCCAAAATTGGTACAAAGATACCCGATTGTAAGACCTTTCTTTGCATACTAATTTGGTTGATCCCTTGGAAAGGTCAAGGGTCACAAGAGCTCAAGAAATAGGTCCAAAATTGCCATATTTTGACAAAAGATGTTTTTTTTTTCAAATACTATTCACAACTCCAAACCCAAACTTGCTACAGAGATACCTGATGGTAAGACCTATCTATGCATACTAATTTGGGTGACCCCTTGGAAAGGTCATGGGTCACAAGAGCTCAGGAAATAGGTAAAAAATAGCCATATTTTGACAAGAAATGTTTTTTTTTTTCTCAATTACTGTTCACAACTTCAAACCCAAACTTGCTACAGAGATACCTGATGGTAAGACCTATCTATACATACTAATTTGGATGACCCCTTGGAAAAGGTCACGGGTCACAAGAGGTCGACATATGTGTATAAAATGCCAATAATTGTAGTTATTATCAACATTTTTGCAAACTTTTCAATCGAATTTGGTACAAAGGTAGCTGATGATAAGACCTTCCTATGTATCCTAAGTTAGTCGACTCATCGCAAAGGGTCACAAGAGTTTCACAGATGTGTGAAAACTGATTAAATTTTGAGAAAACATGAATTTTGTTAGTGCAGAAGCCATCCCTTTACTTATTGTCAGACATGTGTGGATCAGTCATACACGTGAGCCATAAGAGCTTTGCCTTTCTTGTTCTCTAGAACAAGTGGTCTTAAAAGACTTATTCTCTCTCTCAAGAGATGTGTTGATGGACAAAAAATGTCGCCTGTCATTAAAGACCATCATTTAGATGGCTACAGACATCTAAATGATGGTCTTCAATGACAAATAACCTCTCATAAGAATAGTCACTAAAAACAAGTTTCAATGGTGTGAATTTTTTTTTTTTTTTTTTTTTTTTTGGGGGGGTGGGGGGGGGATAGAAGGAAGTAAGTGAAGGGGGGGGGGGGGGCTACAGTTATTTACAGATAAAATCTCTTTAGTGTGTTAGAATCTGCACCAATGTTCACTTGTTTTCTTTCTTATTTAAGCTTTCATTCCATGCATTTTAGGTAGTTTCCATTTGTACAGGTCAGCCTGAGTATATTGCGGTACCCAGGAGCCATACAGGAATGCCGTCTTATTCACAACTGTGTTATTGTAGTGCTGAATTGACATGGACTTGTGAAGAACTACTTGTTAAGCAAAAGGTCCTCAGGCTGACGTCGGCCTGAGGACCTTTTGCTCTACAGCATCCCCTTGCAAGCTGAAGAACTGTGCATGTGATATATCAGATAACGCAGTATACTGGAGCATGTAATACTGAGTCTGACCTGTATGAGCGTTATTTGTTACATTTATTTTGTGTGATGATGTAGCGGTTCCAGACTAGTATATTATGTTATGTTCAAAAGTCAAATAAAAATATTCTACAACAAGATGTGGCATTCTGTCTTTTAAAAAAAAAAAAAAAAAAAAAAAATTTAAAAAGCTGTTGTACAGTACAACCTGTTATGAGCAACTGCATTTGTTTGCAAGAAAACGGTGGGGGGAAAATATAACCCAACATTGAAAACCATCATTTAGGTGGCTTTTTTTTCACCTGAATAACAGTCTTTAATGTCAGGTGATCTCTCATAGAATGGTTAGGCAAGATAAGTTTTACTGTACAATTTTTAGGCAGTTACTTTTGGGTTATGACATACAGTGTGGATGTGTGTGTGTGTGTGCATGTGTGTGTACCTGCCAAGATAATGAAGCTGTGTTCCTTAGCTTTCATGGGTGGTCAACTTTGCCCTGCAGTTTGTAAAAATATTTTCCTTTGAATATGAAAATGATTTTTAATCACAAAGATATTGTAAGGTTGATTATTTACCAGAATATGGGGGTAGGAGGGGGGGGGGCCGGGGGAGGAGGGGCAGATCTAAGATCATGAAACATGATTGGTCTTCTTGGGGTTCTAACGAGTCATGATTGCAATTTTGTGATCTGTGGAAATATTAATCATCCTGAAATGTGAAAACTCAGATTGCATTTATATTTTATTATTAAATGATATATTATTATTATATTTTTGTTTAGTTCACTATTAATAGCATGCATCTTAACGTTGCTCTTGTCGTGTCTGTGCACCGATAAATAATTTTTAACTTGGTTGCGACATGTGCTTGCCATTATTTTAAATCTGCTATTTTAATGAATTGCTAAATAATTAATGAATCGGTGATGGCGAGGGCCCCCCTCCCTCGCCCCCTTCCCAATGCTTGCCATTATTTTAAATCTGCTATTCATGAATTGATAAATAATTAATGAATCGGTGATGGTGAGGGCCCCCCTCCCTTGCCCCCTTCCCCTCCCCCCCCCCTCCTCCGCCCCCTCCCCCACCTACCCCTTGCTTTTTTTTGTGAGTTGTGAAGCATGATCACCATTATTTTAAATCCATGATTAATGAATTTCAAAATAATTGATGAATCGGCGATAGTTAGCCCCCCCCCCCCTCTCCCCACCCCTCTCACCTACCCCTTGCATTAACAAATCTGAACAATTCAGCTCAGGTTTATGATAGGCACTGTCTCCTCAGTCAGTAGTGTACTGGCTTATGAGGATCTATGCCAATCTGCAGATGACATATTTGTTCAAACTGTGAATGCAAACTGTGCAGCGTACCAGAAATGCTAAAGTAAAATGCAGCATAAATGTACCTAATGTAAATATATGCCTCTTACAGATAAACAGCAAGAGGC
>BTPG01000001.1:282784262-282798339 GCA_036245525.1 Semisulcospira habei
AACATGTCAGATGCCTTTGGTGATGACAGAAGAAGACAAACTAAAATTTGATACAGCAGAGACGTGTTGGATTTGTGAACAGCCTTTAGAGGGTGATAAACTTCGTGACCATGATCACATAACTGGGCTCGATTTCATGTCGGGCTTTCAACTTAAGGGGCAGTTTAACCCCAAATGCCTGTTTGCTGCAAGCCTGTAACTTGTCGTACGCGTGAGGCTTTCATGACGGGCTGATAGCAGGGCCGATAGAAAAAAGCCTCTCTATTTATAGCCGATTGACCTTGACATGAAATCTTGGAGGATTCCCTCTCAGCGCATGCGCATGATGCGTTTCTGCGATTTCCGTCAAGCTGATTCCGGCGCGAGAAAACGTAAACAGCAAGTGGCTAATCACAATCCTGAACTCATGCACTGATGCAGTCTAAGAATCAGATTTTATATATCTGTCAACACACACACAAATGCTGTTTTCCTCGATTGAGTTAATACCCTTCAACTGTTTCTTGTTTCTTTTATACGATGCAGATATCGAAAAGTATACACACAAAGAACGAGTGGTGATGGAGAAACCTCATGTGCATATATATAGAAGAGTAAAATACACAACTCTCTACTCAGTACAGTTACCTGCATTGCTGCCGGCATTGAACCTTTCCGGTTTGCCACCTCGATGTCGGGTTCCACGTCGTCCACAATAGCGCGCGCAAGGATTTCTTGCCGACGAAAACGAAACTTTTTATATAACTTTACATCGTCGTATATATCTAACGGATTTGTTCTGTCGCGGAAAACGCGATCCCTCCTCCTCAGTCGTTGACGCCTAGCACATATTGCAATGATCGCTGCCATCTTGAGAGTTACCGGCCTCTAAGGGCACTTACAGGAGGGGGTGGGGTACGTTAACTTATGGGCTGTTACGGACCTTCAATCGGGCAGTTAAGTGTTTCATGAAAGCAGATTTTGGGGAGTTAAATGCCCGTCAAGGTTTAAATGCCTTTTAGACCATTTACAGGCCCGACATGAAACTGAGCCCTGGGCGTTACAGAGGAGCTGCACATAATAATTGTAACTTGTTATTAAAAATAGATCCTAAGACATACAAGTTACCAATCTTTTTTCACAATCTGAAGGGATATGATTCACACATTATCATGCAGGCTGTAGACGAGTCGTACAAAAAAATTAGTTGTATTGCCCAGACAACTGAGAAATACTTGACTTTTAGGTTAGATAAATTAGCATTTTATGACTCCATGCAACATTTGTCTTTAGGTCTTGCTAGTCTGGCAGAAGGACTGAGTGAGTATCCAATAACAAGTAAATATTTTGAGCCGGACTTGATTAAGAAAGGTGTTTATCCATATGAGTACATCAGTGACTGGGTAGTGTTTGAAGAAAGGAGACTGCCTCCAAAAGAGAAATTTTATTCTACACTAACTGGTAAAGGTATTTCTGACTCTGAATACCAGCATGCACTTGATGCGTGGAAAAAACTAGGGTGTCAGACAATTGGTGACTACCACGATCAGTACTTAAAGGCAGATGTTTGCTTGCTAGCAGATGTATTTGAAAGTTACCGTGAAAAGGGTTTGTTGCACTACAAGCTTGACCCTGCTTGTTACATAACTAGTCCTGGCATGACATGGGATGCATTTTTGAAATCCAGTAAGATATCTATAGACCTGTTGTCTGATCGTACGATGGGTGAAATGGTGGAACGTGGATTGAGAGGTGGTATTAGTCTAGCAGCAAACAATTATGGTAAGGCAAATAATAAATATCTTGACGACTTTGACCCCTCAATGTCAAGGTCATTTATTACGTACTTGGATGCTAATAATTTGTATGGATTTGCAATGTGTGAATTGTTGCCATTAAAAAACTTTTGTTTGTATGATTTGTCACAGTATGGCATAAAAAAAATTAACAAAATATATTATGGATCGAGGTCAAAATGATGAAAAGGGTTGGATCTTTGAAGTAGACTTGGAGTATCCACACCATTTACATGATTACCATAATGATTATCCATTAGCAGTTGAGAAACTGAGTTTGACTGGGAAAAAAGAAGACACCAAACTTGTACCAAATTTAAATGACAAATTCAATTACGTTTGTCACTACCGCTTGCTGCAGTTTTACATCAGACATGGGTTAGTATTAAAGAAAGTTCACAGAGGAATTCAATTTGATCAGAGTGCTTTCATGAAAGATTACATAATGAAGAACACAACCCTTCGTGCCAGAGACGGTAACACTGCATTTGACAAAGACTTCTTTAAGCTTATGAACAATGCCTGTTTTGGTAAGACAATGGAAAATCCTCATCACCGCAAAGATGTGAGACTGGTCACAACTGAATCGGGCGCAATTAAACTTACAAGTAAGCCTCAGTACACAGGGTATAAAGAATTTCATTCATCATTGTATGCTGTGTCACTCAAAAAAAAGATTGTTAAACTGGATAAGCCAGTATTCATTGGTATGGCTATTCTGGAGTTATCAAAACTGTTAATGCTTGAATTTTATTATGATTACTTTAAACCAAAGTATCCTGAGTGTCGTCTGCTATACACTGACACTGACTCTATGATCATTGATGTGTGTACTGAAGACTTTTATGAAGACATGAAAACAGAGTTACACATGTATGACACATCTGATTACCCAAAAGACCATCCACTGTTTAGCACACAGAATAAAAAAGTGCCTGGTAAGTTTAAGGATGAACTGAATGGTGTACCAATAGTTAAGTACGTTGGACTGAGATCCAAAATGTATTCTATACTGCACCAGAAGGGAAGTCAGTCGAAAGCCAAAGGTATCAAGAAAACAGCAATAAAAAATAAAGACATTCGACATGAACATTACAAGCAAGTGTTAGATGGTGCATTAATGCCTGATTATCCAAACAAGACACTAAGATCAAACAAACATAATATTGAAATGATTCAAACATATAAAAAGTCTCTAGCAGTAGGTGATACAAAAAGACTGTTTCATAGTAAGGAAAAAGCTTATGCACCAGGTCATTACAGGCTCAAATTATCTGAAAAAATAGCTGATGAACTGTTTGATGAACTAATTGATGAATTGAAATTGTTAAAAATGAGTAACGGTGTCTGTGGGAATAATCTGTAATTCTTCTCTAACAAATGCCCTCTGGGGTGCAGGCTCATACAGATAATATATTGTTGCATTAGCTGAAGGAACTATTTTTTTTATATTATGAACAGATGTAGACCAAATTGGATCAGTTGCCCTACGTCTAACGTCATTTTCAGCTTCACCTGGTTGATACAAATATCTTACCTGTTTTGTAAACAAGCTAGTGTCTGGAGGTGTTATTGCTTTTATTTCTGACGGTATTGTTTTCAATTTAATAGCATCAACAGGTTTAGGGTGACCCTCATTATTCATTGCTTTTATTACAGATGGTAATCTTTTAACCCACTCAGTGTTACGTGTGTCATGCATGAGTTCCTTAGAATACTGATAGCTAAAAAGTCTCTCCGATAATTGCTTGTTAAAGTTTTCAACAATAGCCTGTGATCTATGCAAGCCTGGTATGCCTCGCCGCACTAGCACTCCATGCTTTGCAAATAACTGATTAACAGCGCCTTTAAATTCACTCCCATCATCAACCTGCACAAGCCTAGGGTATTTTAAAGGACCTCGACTATATATTTTTGATAATGCAGTGGCCACTGTTACAGCTTTTTTGTCAGTTATGGGTTCTGCATCCTTATACCTTGAAGCTATGTCAACAACAGTTAATGCATACTTGTATCGTTTCTTTTTTATTGTGTCATGCGGAAGAAACAGGAGGTCCATTTGGTGTGTGTCATTAGGTGATGTGTTTTCAAAATGAGGCCTTGTTATTTTTCTTGGAGCAGGGAGATATATCTGCCAAATTGCCTGTTTTTTAAGCCACTGTTTTATTTGGTTGACATCTCCACCCACAGCAGCATGTAATTTTTTTACTGCAGTATTCCCTTTCCAGTAGCCAATTGGAGAGTAATATATTTTTGATAGTTTAGCGTCTGCCATTTTTTCTAGCAATATAAACTCCTGTAAAATATACTAATGTCATTCCTACTAGAACAAATATTATTTCTCCATTTCTTTGTTCTGGGCTTGGCTGGTAGTAGTCACTAAGTTTTGGTTGTGGAATAGATATGTCTTCACCAGTAACAAGATAGTATTCTTTGATCGCGTCATCAACGTTTGAAAATGTATGCTGTGCGTGACCCTCAAGTTTTAGTTTTTTCATTAATAAAATCAAGTTTCTCAATTCTTTGCTTCTCATAATCTTGTTGAGCTTGAGCTAGTTTTTCAGATGCTTCATTGTGACGCTTCATTTCTTCTGCTGATTCTTCTTTACTCACTTTTGAAAAGAAATAGTTTGATCCACTAAAAGCTAATGCGTTAATAACTGCACCACCAATCATAACAGCTATAGTTGCCATATTTTTATTTACATAGAAATATTTTCTGGAATAATTCCTTGCTTAACTAGAAAATCTTTTGTTGCAATCGATGCTGTTATAACAACTACTAGCTTAGCACTGTCTTCAAAGTCTAATTTACTAAGGTCTGCTGATTTCATTTTGAGTAGACTTTTTCCCAACATAGAATATGCTACTGCTAGTCCACTTATTACAGCAGAGTGATAGACAAGGTTCATTAAGTTCTTTGTGTCGCTCATTTTCTTATACCATAAAAATTAAAATAATAAATTTATTTACTGCATGTAAAATGGGTCCAAAGGTTTTGGAACTGCTGGTAATGTGGCGACTACTTCTTTTGTTTTTGGAGTGTTTGATTTTTTGGACACTGTTTGAGTGTTTGGTTTGTATTTTTTATATAATTGGTAACCTACGTAACCAAATCCGACAACAAATCCAGCAACTATATATTTTGTAGTTTTAGGTTTAGTTGTTTGTCTCTCACTTTGTGGGGGGTGTGACGGTAGTGACACTGGTGCTGTTGATGGTGTGTCAGTCTTTTCTGTTAATGCTTGAAGCTGTAATTTCTTTTGTCTGTTATATTCAGCTAATCTTTTTCCAGCCTCTATTCTACCTGGGCTTTTAGTCTTAGTCACTGTTTGAACCTGTGTCAAGACATGGCTCTGTTGTGGAGTCGTCTCGTCCATTTTCTTCTAATTTAAAATTTATTTTAGAAAAATCAATATGACTACTAGTAACAAGTAAGGTTACAGCAGGTGCAAGGTAATTCCCAAACTTGTAAAACATAAGGCATGCTAATTTACCTATTGAACTTGAAACTATGGGGTTGCTTTCAAGGTCGTGTGAAAGGTTTTCACTATCAACAGGTAGGAAGTGACTTACAGCTTTTGTGTATAGGCAGACAAGAGATCGACTTAAATCACGAGTCATTAGTGAGGCAATGTGATTTTCATATTTTGAATGAAGCTTGATTAGCTCGTCAGAGCTTAGAGATTCAATATCCTCTATCATGTATTGTCTACCCAGATAAGTCTTTGATTTGCCCGATACAATCACAGACAAAAGACGCTGTTTTTTAAAGTCTAAGTCTTTGTTTTCTACAGCACAAATATCACTTAAAAGAAGTAATTCGTCTTGATTCATTTTATAATGTAATATAATAATTTTGTTTAAAGAAGTCAATGGCAGCATTAATAATTTAGGTTGGGTGGGGAATCTGGCTTAATAATCGCAGGTTGGTAGCTGATCAAAAAACGTAGCTTGAATGATTTCTGGAGTGGAACTAAAATGGCTAGGCGATTAAGGTATTGGGTGTATTGGGTGGCGTTAGGTTTGTCTAAATGGCTAGTTGATTACAATAATTAGTTGATCGATGTGGCATTTATCGATTTGATTGGTTTTCAAATCTTATATTCTCATTCTAGAATTAAGTATTCTGAGAATGAGAATATGAGAGCCCCAGCCTACCCCTCCCCCAAACGTAGCTTGAATGATTTCTGGAGTGGAACTAAAATGGCTAGGTAATAAAGGTATTGGGTGTCTTTGTTGACGTGGGCTTGCTTAATTACCGTGTTAATTAGAATAAATATTGTTTGGGGGAGGGGTGGGCTGGGGCTCTCATATTCTCATTCTCTCCCTGAAGGCCTGGATGTGGTGAACTCATTTAACCCCAACACACCACAGCAAGAAATGGGTCGACCGAGATAGTTCAAGGGTGGTGCCAGAATAGCTTGGCGCCCATGCGGGGAGCCAAGCTATTCTGGCACCACCCTTGAACTATCATGGACCATCTTGTCTCTTCAGAGGACAATCTTCAGAGGACAACAGCAACATTTGGTGATTTCAAACCTAATGGGTTAAATGAATATTAATTCCGAGGTTCACCCCTGGCCCATTCACCTGTATAAATTAACTTTTTCAAAGTCTCACCTTTGCGTGCACTGCCAGTATGCTGCTAAAAGGTTGGTTGGTTGGTTGGTTGTACATTGCTTAATGTCCCGACAGCAACAAGACTTTCTCAGGACGTGCCTGCACTGCTTGTGAAAAAAACAAAAACAGAACATTGAATGAATGTCGCCAGCAGGTCTAATACGCTAAATAAACCAAAGACCATTTAGCAACACACATCCAATATCAAGAGCTACAGGTGCGCAGACAGTAGGGAGAGTTTAAAAAAGGAAAATACAGGTAAATGGACCAAGGGTAGACAGAAACACATGCCCCAGAATAGAGGGGAAAACCCACTCTGTGGGGCTGACCAGGGTGACCCTGGGAACTAAAAAGTAGTTAACCTCACCCAAGTCCCCCAAGGCAGACCTGGGTAGGGGCTGCTAAAAGGTCTGCTGCACCTAAGAGATCAGAAGTTATGCTTTTGCAGTTCATGCGTTTTGATGTATAATTTCCCTGTCCATACTTTGTGATTGTAGTGACTTTCAACTCTTTTGTGTAGCTGGGGTTCGTTAATTAGTATGAACAATACCAGTACCGTGTCCCCAGCATGTCTTAGATAGCTGACAACATAAATTAAGTTTTCTGCTGTTTTTTGTGGGTTTTTGTTCACATGCTGTGAACTGCTGTTCAAACATTTAGCAATGTACAACCAACCAATAGACGTTGCCGGGCTGCATTTGGCCTGCACATGGCTAACTATGGCCGATGTCAACCCTATTAGTGACGCTGAGTTGGTATACCTTGCCCTGTACCTAGGTTAAACGCACCAGTGGTGCCATTACTGCGATTTTCACATCTGTCCACTTGCTCGGATGGGTCAGGTGCACCAGAACTGCGTGCGCAGGTAGGCTTCTGCACTTGAAGTGTGGTCTCGTACGTTCCCGTGGAAGATTGTGATTGCAGTCGAAAAACAGTTCGTTTCTGGTTTTAGCGTTACTCCCTCTTGAGCATAAAATGTTGGAGTGCGTACGTCCCTACTGAAAAAAAAAAAGGTCTCAGGGGGTTGTTCATTCTCCTCAAAACCTGCGTATTCCTGAATCAAAGTAAAGTCCATTGTAGTGCACTCATCTCTCGCATGGCTACGACCACGATGGTGCTTTCTGCCGCAAAGCGACGTAGATGTCGCAAAATCACCACCAATGAGGAAAAACGAAACTATTTTTAAAATCTGCCAAATCGTGTAATGTTTCATGCATATATGGGAAAAGGTGTATTACTTATTCATTTATTTTGCAGCAATCAAACGTCACGTGATCTTTCTCTGAGATTGCTGATTACAGGTGCAGAGAACAGACATGCTCTAAACCGATCTGGTGCACAGGTCCGGTCCGAGCGACAGGTCAGGTGCAAAATTAGCAGCAATGGAGCATGTCACCTAGGCACAGGGCAAGGTCTACCAACTCAGCTTTAGTGACCTTTTGTACCTCACATGCTGTACGCTTGACAGTGTTAGTGGTATGAGTGGGCGTTCAGATCCATATCGCCCTTTAAAAGTCAGCATAAAAAATATATAATATTATTGACCAGTTGTGTACACAGCACGGGTAAAATAATCCAGCAGAGTTTTTAATTCACATAGCTGCGATGCATATGCTGACCTTTCCACAATTCTGCAACGTGCGGATCATTTCATTCGACCAGATGTGCATTTCAAAAGGGCTAACAGGAAGAGTTAAACAATACAGCAATAGTGAAATATTTCTAGTTTGACCTAATTATGGCATTTCCGGTCTGAGTCTGACTCGACCCCATTGCAGCATATGGCCCACTCGTACTGTTTACACTACAGCACCGATGACTGCTTGCACACTAGCCCTGATGCAACTACAGCAGGAGATGGATTGACTATGATAATTCAAGGGTAATGCCAGATTTACTTGGCGCCATGATGTGTCAAGCTAATCTGGCACTACCCTTGAATTATCATGGTCGATCCATCACCTGCAACTGGTACTGGTAAATTTAGGAAATGCGGCCTTGCAGTTAATGGGTTAGCATACTGCTTCCCTTGTACAGCAAAACCTATTTTGAGCAACCATCTTTTTTTGCAAGAAAATGTGACCTCAAAGAGCAGGTGCAATCTTAGAAGAAGTATTGCAGGGTAAAAGGTGTCACCTGTCATTAAACACCATCATCATTCAGGTGGCTGCAGGCATCTGCGGGTCTTTAATGACAGGTAATCTCTCATTTGTATAGGGTTTGGGAATTTCACCACGTTGCCGGCCTAGGAGCGTCGGCTGCAGCGCCGCCATCTTGAGAGCGGACACCCTAGCGGCCTGGCGATAGAATTCAGATAGTAGCAAAGTAGTGTTTGAACACGTTTTTCTTTATGTTTCTTCCTCTTTGGAAACAAACAAAAACAGATTCTGGTTCAGTAGTAGCGGTTTCCTACGGTGATGGCAAGGCTTGCTGTTATTGCCTATAGCAAGTCAGGACTTTCCTGACATTGTCCTGACAAAGATTTTCCGCTGAGCGCATGAGTTGCGTATCCTCTCAAGATGGCCACCACGACTAGCGTGATGACGTCAGCTTCCCGAGCCTTATTGAGGGTGGCTCAAAACAGGCTCTGCTGTAGTGCACGTCATCTTTCACTTTCAGAGGCCAAAACTGATGAATAATGAACACCTCAGCCATTGCTCATTCAAGATCTGCGTCATCCATAATGTATTTGCCACGTATCCAAAAAGAAACACGTCTGGAATGTGTTAACCCTTTTGAGTCTCCGATGCAGTGCTTGTCGCGAATCATCACCACAAAAATCGCTACCGACACCCAGTTACAGGACCCAAAGAAGGAACTGATGCAGGCCTGGACACCAAACGGGTTAACCCGTTTAGCCCAACAGCAGGAGATGGCTTGACCATGATAATCCAAGGGTATTGGAAGATTAGCTTGGCGCCTTTATTCGCCAAGCTAATCTGGCACTACCCTTGAATTATCATGGTCAAGCCATCTCCTGCAACTGGTACACAGTCGTTAGGCAACACCTCCAAAATTTGAGAAATGGGACTTTGGGGTAAAAGGGTTAAGGCAATACTACCCCCTTCTGCTCGCAGCTGTCAGTACCTGTGGCTGCATGCACAAAGGGGTTAACAAACACGCAAATCAGCACTCACAGTGCGATACCAATGCAATGTTCTCTTCAGTTCACAGTTGCGGTGAACTATAACTGCATGATTACATAAAACTGGGTCAACACATCTGTTTCATAACCAGCAGCTAAACAGAATGCTCACTGGAAAGATTTCTTTCTTTCCAAAAACGGAAAGTGATTTTAACCTCTTGACTGCTGCTGATGATAGTGCCAATCAGTATCATAAGTAGCACTGAAACAATTTAAACCAGTTCTTGTTATTTGAAGATGAATGTTGCTAATAATAATACACAAAGCCAAAATGCCTATGGTTGATTGATTGATTGTACATTGCTTAATGTCCCGACAGCAACATTCTCAGGACGTGCCTGCACTGCTTGTGAAAAAAAAAATTAAACAGAATATTGAATGCATGTGATTGACTGTATCATTGATATGTGTGTGTAGGTAGCGTTTTGTTTGAGGTGGCAGTTTTGGCCTCACCTTTAAGTTTGGTGCCACTGTGCATGTGGCCACCAGTACTATTTACAGAACTGATGACTACATGTGCAGGCTAGTTCACGGTATCAAAATGTGAACTGGGCAGCCTATTGTTTAAGTGATCAGTGGTAGCATCATCCATGATGTATGTGTGCATTTGGGCCACTGGTACTGTTTACAAAGGTGCTGTTTACAGAACTAGTGGCTGAGTATGCGTTTTATTATTAGTACTGTTATTGTTATCAGGTGTGGCCTTATCTCTAAGTTTTGGTGCCCATGTGCATGAGGCCAACAGTACTTTTCACAGAACTGATGGCTGCATGTGCAGTGTGGTTAACTGTACACATGAAATTTGTAGGTGGGCAGCTAAAATACCGGCAGTCAATACAAGCCACTTTGTTAACCTAAAGTCTCTATGTATAGGTTTTACAGTCCACTAATGCCATTCAGTATATAATTGTGCATGTCTTTTGTGGGTGTTCTGTGGTTTTGTATGTGGGGTGGGGTTGAAAGTGGGGCGGTATGGCACCTATTACCGTGTATGTGTATGTACAAAACCTACATCACACAAGTCTAGCCATAATAGACCTGACTCCACGGCATCGCTTTACCGTTGCAGTCCTCAGTGTTTGGGCTTGAATGACGTCAGATTGGGGTGTGACCGAGCGGACGGCGCTGATTGGGCGACGGGTAAAATGTTTCGGCGAAATGTTTCGCAAAATAGAGACAAGTTCTATTTCGTGAAATGTGTCGTTTCGCATTTCGTGAAACGGTGAAATGTTGGAGAAATGTCTGAAATGCGGACATTTCGACGAAATGTTTTGTTTCGTTTCTCCGTCTGAGGAAGCCTTTAGGACAAATGCATAAAGGCTTCCTCAGACGGAGAAACGAAACGAAACATTTCGTCAAAATGTCCGCATTTCAGACATTTCTCCAACATTTCACCGTTTCACGAAATGCGAAACGACACATTTTACGAAATTGAACTTGTCTCTATTTTGCGAAACATTTCTACCGTTACCCAATCAGCGTCGTCCGCTGCCAATCTGACGTCATTCAAGCCCAAACACTGAGGATAGCAACGGTAAAGCGATGCCGTGGATTCAGATCTATTATGGCTAGAATTGCATGATGTGACGCACGATTCTGTAAGATTTAAGCGGAGAAATCGTTTTCGAAATAAAAACTATCAAGTATCATCACTAAAGTACTACCAAAATATGATTTTAGGTCAGTTTTCTGAACCCCACTTTCATCGGCTGTTCTGCGAAGCTGCCTACACAATGGCGGCTATCGCTTCGAGACGGCGGCATCCTCAATTCACTTGAACCAGCCTTGTTTACGCATACAAAAGCGCTTACGGTTATTCGATATGGTCGGCAATTCACTTTAATTGTGTAAGTGAAGGCACACATGTCTTATATGTTTAGTTTTTAAGCGTCAGTAGTCAGAAATATGACCCGATATCCACCGATGCAAACCAGAGCATGTGTCAGTGAAGAGTTACTTCCCCTGTACCAATCGAAATGAATTTTCACCGCATTTCTACGTGTGCGGAGGAGGCATTTCGATGCAATGAAAATGTTTCGTTTCTTGTGCATTTCGTTTCTCCGTGTAGGGAAGCCTTAAACTATATGGCATTAGTACTTTCGTTTCGTACCTGCAAACCATTGTTACTCTTTTGACGAACTACTTACCTCTGCAGAAATTGCGTAAGCTGCTAGACTATAAAGGATTTGCCCCACTGTGATCCGTCCTAAAAAGCCCCTTCTATGAATAGAAGGGACTTAGGAAGTTGACAAAGATAGACGCAACAATTACTGCCGCACTGATAGAGCTTCATGTGATCCTAACCGGCCAACACACTAAACCTTCCAGTACCATTATCCCAGTGAGCATCTACACGCCTACTCCGCCTCAGGAACACAACATTGCAGTTTGAACCTATTGCAGCTCCACCTTTTTTTTTGCAAGAAAAAAGTGGCCTCAAAACTGAGACTGAAAGGTGCTCTCTCTCCGGCAATATAAGTATTGAAGGGCAAAAAGTGTCACCTTTTACATTCACACAGCCTGGGCCACCTAACTGATGGCTTTTAACTCATTCGAGACGCTTATGCCGCGTATCCGGAGGCGGCACGTCTCGAGTCATGATTGAGTTCAGGAGTATGATGACAGGCGACCTCTCAGAAAGTAGGTCAGTCGCTTAAAATAGGTTCTGCTGTGTAGTAAAGTTCGAACTGAAAGATGCATAGATCGCGTAAAAGACTTAGATCGGACAGAGAAAAAAAGGTCCCTGAATTCCGGCAAGTATGAGTGCGAGTCAGTTATCATCAAGCTGTCGTGAGAGATATCTGGCACATATCAAACCCGCCGCGAGCGTATTTCCTCCCTTCCTTTTTTGCTCCTGCGACTCCCTGCCTGACCAAAAGCTTTTCGAGTTTTTCAGTTCACGGATAGTACGACTGTGTCTTCACTTATACCGTGTATACACTATTTAGTTATAACCATTTTTACACTTTATTATCACTAGGCTGTTGTTTTTTCTCTCTCTTAATAAAGTTTCATTTTATCTCTCTTTCTCTCTCTGAGAATGGTGTAGTTTAGCAAGGACAAACACGAAAAGAGGCCTGTGCACCTATTGTTTCCCAAAAAATGCGGTTTACCGGTACACGCACTAAAAAATTCTAAAGTTCATTTTTTTTTAATGAAGTTGATGCGAATTTTCAATGATTTCACACAAGTTCACCTTATTTTGCGTACGCAGTCAAGGAGACAAGGGACAAAAAGGAAGGGACTAACGGGGACGGCTGCGTCTGCCGTCCGCTGTAATATAAACAATTCCGCGATAACGCGGATGCTAAGGAGCTCGTGGGGCCATGTGTTTTTGGAGCTGTACAGTTAGTCTCCAAACTCGAGTTTGCACTGCCGTGAACCTAAAGGGAGCATGAGCATCGCGCTATTCTACGGTTATTCTACGCCACAGTGCCGGGACGGCCGTCGAATCACACGTGTTGACAGCCATGGGTGTTTTGTTTTGGGCTCGGTGGTCGCGATTTTATCCCGGCTGCGTAAACATAGCAGCATAGAGGCAACACTAGCCACCAAGATACATACAGTACATTTAGTTTCTCACAAGCCCCCGCACCGTCTGCGCGGAACTCATGAAGATCTATGCCTCTTGGGGAGTTTTGTCTTTGGCCTATGGGCGAACATTGCTAGGCAGTGAATGCCATCCGTCTGATGTAAAAACAAGAATATATTATCCTCGTGAAAGTATGCGGTAACGGTGGAATGAATGTTTCTTGATAGGTTCATTTGTCTCTGTGCACATCAGATGGAACAGAGAACCTTCTGCCATACCATCTGACGGCAGTTCCGATGAAAGCGGCCTTCAAGGCAGGCTAAAGCCTTGTACTGTCTCCAGCCCTCAACCAAATAATAGCCCTATCCAAGACCATTTTAGTATATATTTAATTTTGTATTTGTAACCTGGCTTTTAAATTTCTGCCCGTATATGTGCCTCAGCAGATACAAGTATATTCTGTAGTGAACCCGACTCTCTCTGTACCAGAACAAAAGGGGGGGGGGGGGGGGAAGTGTGTTCATTTATAATATGGCCATTGATGTACGGTTACTAAAAAACAAAAACAAAAGAAACGGCTGAAGCTCACTGCAAAACACAATAGCCCATCTCGCTCCCTTTCCCCCACTCAGCCTGGAAATTAAAATTGTGTGAACTGAAAAAGCAAAACTTAGGCACAGATTCTCATGGGTCACGGTCCTGTAACTTGCGTGGCGGACATTTGAGGATCTATGCCTTTTCTCATCTGTAGAAAGGACCACTATCACACTGAATTAGATACACTCAATGATAAACACCTCCTGTCTGGAATAAACATAGATCCTCATGACGCCCGCAGATACGAAAGCTAATGAGAATCCTGACTCTTGCCTGCCTCTATCATTATGCTGGTCCTTACCTACAACAGCTGCACGAGCTGATTCAGTGACTGCCTTCCGCCATTGTATTAGACGCGATGACAGCAATTATAAACAAACCGTTCTGCTGGAAAAACTGGACAGA